>CAJHQP010004022.1:0-59930 GCA_905132765.1 Moricandia arvensis | reverse complement strand
AATTTCATTTCTTTCTTGTTTTGTTCAAACTTGTTTCTATTTCCCTTTTAACATTTTTCCAAATCTGTTTGAATAACCGTTCATATATTTTAAAACTTTGATTAAGAAAATGTTGTGGTTTCGAAATTTGTACTGGTGGCAAGGATTCATTCCGCTTGATTTAGCGTTTGAGATTTCAAAGTCTATATATTTTTTTGTTTAGACTACGTTTATTTGTTTGGGCTTTCGTTTCTTGGATTATTTTGTTTACCGTTGGCTATATTAACCATAAATTACTTGTTATGTTGGTGTTGTAATGATTTCACCTTATGGTTAATAATCAAATGACCAAAAATATATTTTAAGACTTAGTTTTGGGTTTCAGTTTAGTTTGGATGAAATACTAGCAACTAACTAGTAACAAAATAAATCGTACTCATCTATGTTACATTAATAAAATATACGATAATTTAAACAGTTTGAGTAACTTGAAAAAATAAAATAATAATTCAGATATTTTGATACAAGCATAACCTAGGTTGCATGGAAGTTTCATCGAACATCCGCTTCCGTATTGGAACTGGAGTCAAAACTTTGTGGAATCTTACGAAATTTCGATTCCAACTCGCTTTAAAACAATCTACTTAAAAACATATTGAAAATTTACGATTCCATTTTAGAATTACGCTTCAATCTTAAAACACACAATATCATATATATATGAAAAAGTATCCTGTTTTTATAATTTGTATATGAAAATATTAAAACTAATACTATAAATCATCTATGTGCGCTCATTTATTGGTATTAGAGATATATCATAAGTATTAAAATATATTGTGTCAATTATTTATAAAATATTTAAAATAATTAATTGGATAATATTTTTTTATAAGCTTAATTTATTTAACAATTATAATGTGAAATAATTTAAATTATTATAATACTATAAATCATCTATGTGCGCTCATTTATTGGTATTAGAGATATATCATAAGTATTAAAATATATTGTGTCAATTATTTATAAAATATTTAAAATAATTAATTGGATAATATTTTTTTATAAGCTTAATTTATTTAACAATTATAATGTGAAATAATTTAAATTATTATAATAAATAAATTCTTTATTTTTAATTTGAATCATAAAATTTTAGTCATATATTTTATAAAATTTTGGTATATATAAAATATTTAAAATAATTAATTGGATAATATTTTTTATAAACTTAATTTATTTAACAATTATAATGTGAAATAACTTAATTCTTATAAATAAATAAATTCTTTATTTTAAATTTGAATCATAAAATTTTGGTCATATGTTTTATAAAAGTTTGGTATATATATTTTTGCAAATACGATTTAGAACTTGAAGTCACATGCAAAAGTAACATGTTTTTCAGAATTTTTATTTGCCTTCTTCACTCAAAATGTTCAAGTTATTTACGAAAATACCATTATTTTTTTTTCGAAAATGATTATTTTTTACTCAATCATCTTCATATTCATCAAATATTTACAGTATCGTCAGTGATATCAATACACCAACCATCATGAACAACCAATTTTAAACTCCAAATGCACTTAAAATCAATATATACTCTTCCTCTCCTCATTTCTTATCCACACAAAGAATTTCTCTTTCATTTTCTCATTAATTTCATCCCAATACTGATGCGACCCTGACCAGCATCATGGACCATGGTATGAAAATCATGTATGAACCAGTTAGGCAACTGATCATAGCTTGGCTTAATGAGTTGTTTATGGGCCTTATCAGTTTGATCAATGAAGTTTTAAAACGAGAGAAGCTAATGGGCTTGATACAAAATGTGGAGTCTTTGTTCTCATTTAGAAATTAGTGTTTGAAGTTGTTCAAGAATGACCCAACAAGAATATACAAAACATGGTCGTATAATATATCAATCTGACGGCAATTCGGAGACCGTCGACCAGGTGAAAGGACGCAACCAGCCAAAGAGTTTTTCGACCACAACTTTCAAAATTCGGTCAAGTTTTTGGTATTTGGTCAAATCCAACATATTTATCTAGTTTGTATTTCCGAGAATAAGTTTAGACCTTTTGTCTAACTCATAACCTATTATATAAAAAATTGCTATTGTATTGTTTTATTCATTCAACATTGTTAAATAAAAACCTTTCTTTTTAAGTTTGTTGAATCCTTTGTTCCTAATCAAACATCGTAGCTTCTAAGTCGTCGGAGTAAGTCATATCTTTGGGCTTAGGAGTTGGAATATCAAGGGTCTTCCGCAGCCCTTGTGCGACCATTCGATCCACGTCCCTTGATCGTTTGTGCTCTCTAGCTCATTTGGTGCAAGACTTATTCAATCCTTAAACCTTAGAGTGATCCTTCAATTTAGGGCGTATCATGTGGTATCAGAGCCACTATGAGGTTTGAAGTTCTTCACAACAATACATTCGTAACTGTTCATATTTTAAGAGATCAACTGTGTCTTTTGAACTGTTGAGAAACCCTGAAGAAAAGGCAGCACGCAAAACACGAGAAGAAAATTTGCAAGAATGTAGGTACAACTCTTCATATTCTAAGAGATTTGTGTCTTTTGGACTATTAGAAACTATGAAGAAGAGGTTGAACTTAAAGCATAAGAAGAAAAGTTGCGAGAATGGAGGTAAAACAAACGTACAACCGAGATGATAGCACAATATCAGCGTGACCAAGAGGAGGAAGCCAAGAAGTCACGACCTGAGAGAGACAAATGGAAGAAACCACTCAGCAAAGAAGGTACACAAATCTTCCTTGATTATGGTTCAATGGGAGTTAAACCGAGATGTTCAAAGAAGGCAGTGAAAAAGCCACAATCGAAACAAATTATAGAAACTCCATCGGCCAGAACTGAAGAAAAGAGGAATGATGGTTTTGAGAGATGGCTGGAGAGTTTCAAGGCTAAGATCCATCAAAGGATCAAAGATCCACGTCCATCGTCAGTGTTGGAAGAAGATCAAGCGGACAAAGATATCAAACCGGAGCTATCGACTGTTTATGTCCGAGCAGAATCTATGGATGACCAGCTGCATCAAAAGGAAGAACCAGAGGCTGTAAGTGTTCTCTTGGATGTACTAAAGGTGGCTGAAAATTTGGTTGATAATGGACCAGAAGCCGATCATGAAAAAGATCTCACAAGCGCTTATGTTTCAGGTGTTATTCTCGGTTTTTTATCAAGTGATGAACTGGTTCAGCCATTTGTTTGCAAGGAGTATGACCCAGTGGATCTACTAAGGCCTGAAGAGGGTCTACAACACTTCATATTTGAGCCTGGAATAGGGGTGTGTGTGCACAAGAACAGTAGAAACACCTTGGCTGCGCAAAACCATGTCGATTCATTCATCCTAAAAGGTCCGGATTTGAGGACAAATCCTTTTAAAGGAGGAGGGGATGATGCGACCCTGACCAGCATTATGGACCATCGTATGAAAATCAGGTATGAACCAGCTAGGCAACTGATCATAGCTTGGCTTGATGGGCTGTTTATGGGCCTTATCGGGTTGATCCATGAAGTTCTAGACTGAGAGAAGCTAATGGGCTTGATACAAAATGTGGAGGCCTTGTTCTCATTTAGAAATCAGTGTTTGAAGTTGTTTAAGAATGGCCCAACAAAAATATACAAAACATGGTCGTATAATATATCAATCTGACGGTAATTTGGAGACCGTCGACCAGGTGAAAGGACGCAACTAGCCAAAGAGTTCTCCGACCATAACTTTCAAAATTCGGTAAGTCTTTGGTCTTTGGTCAAGTCCAACATATTTATCTAGTTTGTATTTTCTAGAATAAGTTTAGACCTTTGGTCTAACCCAAAGCCTATTATATAAAGGCTTGCTATTGTATTGTTTTATTCATTCAGTATTGTTAAATAGAAACCTTTCTTTTTAAGTTTGTTGAATCATTTGTTCCTAATCGAACATCGTAACTTCTAAGTCGTGGAGTGAGTCATATCTTCGGGCTTAGGAGTTGGAATATCAAGGGTCTTCCGCAGCCCTTGTGCGACCATTCGATCCACGTCCCTTGATCGTTTGTGCTCTCTAACTCATTCGGTGCAAGGCTTATCCAGTCCTTTAACCTTAGAGTGATCCTTCAGTTTAGAGCGTATCAAATACCCCCAACATTTTGATTACAACATTTGTGAGTTTACGGAGTCACTAAAGTTCTTAATTCTTGGTCAATAATAAGTGGGTATCTTTCGTGGTTAATGGTTATGTCAAAAACGTAATTGTTAATGGTTATATGAAAAATCATTTTTGTGACTTTTCTTTAATTTTTATTTAATTTCTTTATTTTTTAAAAAAATTTCTGTATTTTAATTTTTATTTTATTTTTTGAAATATTTTTAGTTTCCTGCTTTTTTTTATTTATGTTTTGGATTTTTCTTTTTTGATTTTTCTTTTAACTATATGTTTTTTAGTTATTTTCTAATTTTCTTTAATTTTTATTTATTTTATTAATTAAATAATTATTTTAGAAAACGAAAGATCATCACCTATATATATATACAAAAGATTAGTTTTTGGTTGTGGAGCTTCTTCTTTTGGTTGTCAATGGCTCGTTTTTTCTCAAGGGTTTTCTCGAAGTGGAGCTGGATTATGGTGTTTAGAGCTTGAAGGGCGGTTTCTTTGGGGATATACGGTGGTCTTTGATGGTGGTGGGTCTCTTCCTCGTCGTGGTGGTCTGCCATTGGAGGACTAGAGAGAGAGATAAGGGCATCCACAATGGTGGACCTCTAATTGGGGTCCTTAGCCATTAATTGTTAATTTTTTTTTTGTTTTTAATTTATTGAATAGTGAAGGACTCTAATCTTAAAAATGAGTACAATGGTGGATTCCATTTTGGAGTCCTTAAAAAAAAAATTTACATGAGAAATAATAATAAATATATGTTTTCAAACATGAATATTTATGAATTTTTATTAATTGTCTGATTACATAGGAAGATACAACAATTATTAATCCTGATTACCAAATTTGATCCAAATATTTTCGATCAAATTGTTTTTCAAATGCTCATGAACAAGTCGATCACGAATATCTTTCCTAATGCCAATCACATTACCTAGATTTGAAGCCGTGTCGGTACTATAGGACATATCCACCTGTGAACTTCTGGAGGACTCCCCTTCTTCGAATACAGATGTATCGTACTGAGTGTGACGATCTCGTTCATTTTCGACTATCATATTATGCAGTATTATACATGCTCTCATAATGTGCCCAATCTTTTCCTTGTCCAATGAAAGAGCCGGGTTTTTCACAATCGCAAATCGAGCTTGTAAAACTCCAAAAGCCCGTTCCACATCCTTTCGGGTTGATTCTTGAACTTGAGCAAATAACTGCGCTTTAGGACCTTGAGGGAGTGTGATGGATTGGATAAATGTTGACCATTTTGGATATATACCATCAGTGAGGTAGTACGGATAATAATACATGTGTCCGTTCACCACGTACTGAACGGGAGGAGCTCGACCCTGTATAATGTCATCGAAAACCGGAGACCGATCAAGGACATTAATATCGTTTAAAGTACCTGGAGGTCCAAAAAAAGAGTGCCATATCCAAAGATCGTGCGAAGCTACAGCCTCCAAGACAATTGTCGGTTTTCCCGAACCACGGGTGTACTGTCCTTTCCAAGCTGTAGGGCAATTTTTCCACTCCCAATGCATACAATCAATGCTTCCTATCATTCCAGGAAACCCGCGTATCTCTCCAATATCCAGTAGTCGTTGGAGATCCTGAGCTGTGGGTCTTCGTAGATACTCATCTCCAAATAAATGTATTATTGCTTTAGTAAACTGGTGTAGACACGAAAGAGCCGTGCTTTCACCTAGTCTGAGATATTCATCAACCGCGTCAGCTGCAGAACCATAAGCAAGAAGACGAATTGCGGCCGTACATTTTTGTAGTGGAGAAAGACCATCTCTCCCGGTTGCATCTCTTCTTCTTCGAAAGAATGGAACGTTTTCTGAGAGGCGATGAACAATACGCAGGAATAATTCCTTGTTCATGCGGAAACGGCGTCTGAATAAAAGTGTCGGATATTTCGGATCATCGCTGAAGTAATCATTCCATAAACGGGTGTGTCCTTCTTCGCGGTTTCGTTCTATATAACCGCGTCTCCTATGTTTTTGGGTTGGACCTCCACGATGCGGTTGAATGTTTCCTCGAAGATATCGTCGATAGCTTCGTCTAATCGTTGGTCGATTTCATCAGATGAAGAGGATGACATATTTGTAAACCGTTCCTTAAACAAAAACAAAAACCAACGCATACTTATTAGTAAGAAATTTACAAGTATTCGCTAACCTTTCCAATTCTTGTGTAGACTTTGTTATAAGTATTCGCTAACAATCATTCCTTTCATACAAAATTTATTATTGTAGTTCATACTTATTAGTTTACTAATTGTAGTTATATGAAGATTATAAACTGTTCTTTACTAATTGGATGTTATATGAAAATTATAAAACCAGTGTAAAACCGTTTACTAATACGAGTGTAAAGAAAGGTAAATCATGCAAAGGAAAATTATAAAACCACAGAGGAAAATTACCGTTAACACGAGTACAAATGTTACAAGGTTTGGAGTTAACACGAATACAAGGGTTACAAGGTTTGGAGTGGAGTATTGAGATGAGAGGAAAGAACTAAAATGAGATTGCAACCTAGAGACATACAAGGCATACTTATATAAGTTAAAAGTGAAAAAAGCAGAGCCCGTGACTTGGGCTACATCTGCTACACAACAAAACACTTTAACAGCATTGCCAGTGCACCCGTGATTGAGAAACCGCTACACAACAAAGGCCGACTACTGCACCTGAAAGAAAAGACAAGACAATAGTTAATAAACAACTATGTTTTACCTTAAACAGATCATATAAGCAATAAGACAGATCAATAGGCAATAACACAGATCAAAAGGCAATAACTATGTCTCACCCCTGATTTCTGCTTACACACAACCAATGTCTCCTCTAGCTTAGCCATCTTCTGGTCACTCTCATTACGTTGCTCCTTCACCTCTCTAAGTTGTCTCTGGAAGTCATACATCTCCTCCATTACTGCCACGTCCCACCATTTCCAGACGTGGCAGTCTCCATCATCAGCATTCTCACAGGAGAAATACCTTCTCCCTGGATCTTTGCTTGTGTAGGCAGTTGCAACAATTGGCTCAGCACCACAGTAGCATCTCTTCGGGATTCCATCATCCGCCTCAGGTAGAGGAGGGTAGTGGAACTGCTCTGTCAAATTCTGGCTGCTCTCGGCTTCATCCGCGTAGATAGCAGCTTCTGCTTGAAGAAGAGAAGTAACATCGACTTCATAGTCTTCTGATGATGATGGCTGGCTGTAGCTATAATTATAGTCTTGCCCCATATTAATTGCACCTGAAAGTGATTTACAAGATAACACAATTAGAGATCAAAACTTAACAACATACCAGTAAAGAACTCAGACTAGAATTCTCATACAAGCATTCACATACACGCATTCACATACAAGTGTTCTGATACAAGAAATGGTGCATACGAGTAAAGAACTCGCTAAAGCATTCACATATAACTAAAGAACTCACAGGGCCATTCGCATACAAGCATTAACATCCAAGCATTCACATACAAGAACTCGCAAAGTTCTCATACAAGCATTCACATACACGCATTCACATACAAGTGTTCTGATACAAGAAATGGTGCATACGAGTAAAGAACTCGCTAAAGCATTCACATATAACTAAAGAACTCACAGAGCCATTAGCATACAAGCATTAACATCCAAGCATTCACATACAAGAACTCGCAAAACCATTCACATACAACTTAAGAACTCACAGGGTCATTCGCATACAAGCACTAACATCCAAGAACTCACCAGATTCAAACCCCTAACAAAGTGAAGAAGATAACCTAATCACAGAGTCCCACAATCAGTCGAACTAAAGAAACCCTAATCGATCGAATACTCGGAACCCTAATCCCCAAATCGTTTTGAAACCCATTCAAAATAAGAGAAGAAACCAAATCGATTCAAACGAAATCATTTGCAAACCCTAATCGAGTGAAAACACAGATCTACGGAAAACCCAAATCGAGTACAAAGAAAACTTTCCCAAATCGGAGTGAAATCCCTAATCCCGACCCTAAACCCGAAGAAAGAACATGCAATTGAATCTATATCCATAAATCAACAAGAAACAGGCTTCGATTTACCTTGATTAAACTCGGAGATCGAATCGCCTCAAAAGTCACCAACGGAGGTTTTTTTTTTTCGTGCTTTCGACCGAATGAATTTTTTTTTTCATCACGGTTTACATTAGCCGACGAGCCAATCACACCGCGCCATGTCAGCAAGGACTCGATCCTTAAACCTCTCCATTACGGACCGCTCCTTACCAATCACTGCCGAGTTTAATGTTTTTAAAGTTAATCCCCCTAGGATTAAGCGCTAAGGACCCCGACGATACCCGCGTTGCGGCTGCTCTAAGAGAGTGGAAGTCTGTCTGTGTGGGAACATGTGGATCTGGTTTGGTTTTCCAGATACTGTACATAATGCATTATCACTTTTAACGGTCTGAAAGTTGTTTTTTATTTTGTAATCTTGTCTTATTATTTCGATTTTTTTTTTGGATAAATGCAGACATGAAATGTTATATTCGAATAAATCTTTTGAATTTTCATTTCTTTCTTATTTTTGTTCAACTTGTTTCTATTTCCCTTTTAACATTTTTCCAAATCTGTTTGAATAACCGTTCATATATTTTAAAACTTTGATTAATAAACGGAAAAATAGCATTTTAAATACTCAAATTGACAAAAGTTTGCACTTTAAACTTTGGTGCTCTACATCTACCTTTTAAACATTGAAAGTAATAACAATAACATATTAAATCTTGAAACTAAAATAATTGTACGCCACGTCAAAATTATGACTCATACTGTTCATTATCTGGTCAAAATGATAACGTGGCAATTTTTTAAAAAAAATATTTTAATTAATAAATAAGTACAAAAGATTAAAATAAATAAAATAGATTTAAAATAAATAAAATTATCTAAAAAACAGAAAAATTCCTAAAAAAATTTAAAACTTATAAAAATTTATTTTAAAAATATAAAATGTTTCTTAAAAATAAAAAATCTAAAATTCAAAAAAATCTCCGAAATTCAAAAAATTATAAAACATCTAATTTTCATATACTTCAGTTTTATGCCTTTAAAATTTAAATTTCTTTAAATAATATAATTTATATTTTTAACATATAATTTTTTGTATATGCTTCCATTGATTATTAAAATGTGATAAGAACTTTAGAATAATTTTGATTACATTTTTTTAAATGTAATAAAAATTCAGATATATCCAAGGTGAACCAACTCATCAAGATTGTCTCTAGCATATGCTCAAGTTGGCAATGAGTTGGTTCACCTTGGATATATCTAAATTTTTATTACATTTAAAAAAATGTAATCAAAATCTATTTAAAGTTTTTATCACATTTTAATCATCAATGGAAGCATATACAAAAAATATAATTAAAATATAAATTATATTATTTAAAGAAATTTAAATATTTTTAAGGTATAAAAATGAATTATATAAAAATATATATTTTATAATTTTTTGAATTTTGGAGATTTTTTGTAATTTTATATACTCATTGCCAACTTTTTGGAGATGTTTTTGAATTTTTGGAGATTTTTTCGAAGTTTATATTTTTAAAATATTTTTTTATAAGTTTTAAAAGATTTTAGTAATTTTTTCTGTTTTTAAGATAATTTTATTCATTTATATCTATTTTACCTATTTTTATTTATTTTAATCGTTTTTACTGATTTATTAATTAATTTGAAAAAAAAACTGCCACGTCATCATTTGACCGGATAATGAACAGTACTGGTCATAATTTTGACGTGGCGTAAAGATTTAATATGTTATTATTATTAGTTTCATTGTTTAAAGTGTCATATGTTGAGCGTCAAAATTTAAAGTATAAATTTTTGCCAACTTGAATATTTAAAATGTAATTTTCCTATTAATAAACTGCTGTAGTTTGGAAATTTGTACTGGTGGCAAGGATTCATTCCGCTTGATTTAGCGTTTGGGATTTCAAAGTCTCTGGATATTTTTTGTTTAGGCTATGTTTTATTTGTTTGGGCTTTCGTTACTTGGATTATTTCTTTTACCGTCGGCTATATTAACCTTTTTTTTGAACAACACCGTCGGCTATATTAACCATGAATTGCTTGTTATGTTGGTGTTGTAAGAGCATAATTAACCCTAAGAATGGGTTTTTTAGTTTTTTTTTTTTAAAGTGAACCAATCGCGAGTTGACACGTGTCAGTGGGGCCCATGAACAGTGTAAGAAATTCTTAAAAACCGGTTCTTAGTTTATAGTTTTTGTAACCGATCATTACACTATTCATGGGTCCCACGTCTTAAGAAAACCACTTAAGGATCCCCCTAAATCATGGCCTAAGACCACCTCCAATAGAGGTTCTTCCCATTAAAGTTCTTAATATATATATTATGTATATATTATATATGCGTAAATAATTATGGGATCCACAATTATTATGGAACCCCATAAATAAGAGTTTTTAAGGATTTTTAGAACATCTCCATTGGTAAGAACACTTAATGGGATTTTAAAATTAATTTAATAGTTAATTGTGTACTTTATGAAGTTAAGAACTCTTATTAATGTAATTTGTTTTGTGAAGGCCCAATGGGAGAACCCCCATGGGGTTCTTAAACATTTTCTTTTTAGAAATTAAATTATTAAATTTAAATATTAAAAAACTTATAAATTATTGGATCTCATAATTAAACAAATATGACATTACAATAAAAATAGAAATACAAATTTATGACTAGAAATTTAAAACAAACATGAAAGAAAGAGAGAGAGACATAAATGGGAGGTCCACTCAGAGAGTGACACGTAAGGACTCCTACCAGTTCTACAAAACCCAAATTAAACACCGGTTCTCTCATTTTTATTTCTTTTTCATTTTTTTTCTTTTTTTCTTAAAGCCTCCCTTAGGAGACGCCGATGGACTTGCTCTTAAAACCCTCTTTTAAGAACCTTTACTAATGGGTTCCACAATAATTGTGGACCTCCAAATTACTTATACATATATATAATATATACATACACATATATATACATAATACGTATACTAAGAATTTCAATGGAAAGAACCCCCATTGGAAGTGCTCTAATGATTTCACCTTATGGTTAATATAATCAAGTGACCAAAAAATATATTTTAAGACTTACTTTTGGGTTTCAGTTTAGTTTGGATAAAATACTAGGAACTAAATAACAACAAAACAAATCCTACTCATTTATGTTACATTAATAAAATATATGACAATTAGATAATTTGAGTTACTTGGAAAAAAATTAAGATATTTGGATAAAAACATATTCTAGGGTTGCACAGAAGTTCATTGGACGTTTGCTTTTCGTTTTGGAATTGGTATCGAAACTTTGTGGAAGCTTTTGGAAAAGTAACATGCTTTTTCAGAATTTTTATTTGCCTTTTTCATCAAATTCAACTTATTCACAAAAATACCATATCTTTTTTTTGTTTTTCAAAAATGATTGTTTTACTCAATCATCTTCATCAATTATTTACAATATTTTCATTATTATCAATATACCAATCACCATTTAAGCTCTAAATGCACCTAAAAATTGAGATATGCTCTTTCTCTCCTTATTTCTTAGTTTTTTTTTTTGTCATCACTTCATTTCCCACTCCATTTTAGAGTAAAATATGGAGTGGGGATTGAGATGCCCTTATCCACACAAAGATTTTTTCTTTCACTTTCTCACTAATTTCATCCCAATACCCCAACATTTTGATCACAAAATTTGTGAGCTAACTGGAGTCACTCAACTTCTTGATTCTTGGTCAATAATAAGTGGGTATTTTTCGTGGTGAAGTTCTGTGTGATTGGAGAAGTTAAGCAAGATATATCACGAGTTCTAGTTATAAAATTCAAGATTTTTTCGGAGCTGTTCGCGAAGAAGACTCGTTTAGAAATCTTCTGGTCAATGCTAGGTTAGAGAAGACTAGATTTCTCTAGAAGTCTTCTCTGATAAGCAGGTTACTTTTGTAACTGAATGAAACTTTTAAGATATTTGATTTTCCAACGAAGACTACCGAAGAGATCTACTCGGAATAAAGTTCTATAGAAGTCTTCAAAATCAAACATTTAATATTAATCAACTTTTCAAGAAGTCTTCTTTAGTTTTAGTCTCAAATTCTGGTCAAACACGTGGTTTTAGAAAAAAAACTTACTTCTCTTAAAAAGTCAAATGTGTTCAATTGCAAAATTAACCTAAGCAGATTTCTTACGACACTTTCAACACTTCATGTGACAATAAAAAAAACTTCAACAGAGGTCTACTTTGAAAATACTTCCATGAAAATCTTCTTATAGAAAAGTTAAATATCTACAAAACTTTAGTCAATACCAACATGCTTATCATAGAGACTTCTCAAAAGTTTTTTTTTTGGGGCCGAAAAAATTTCAAAAAACAAAAGTAATTCAATATCAAGGATTTTCAGTCTTTGGTCGTAAGACTTTTTCTAAGCCGCGGGTAGTGATGTAATGCATCTGATTTCACAATCATTGCTTCAAATACTTGATGTAAATCATTGGTCGTTTTATCCATCTGTCAATTTCAAAGCTAGAGACTTTTATGTTAGCCAATGGCCGTTTTATCCATCCAACCTATTGTATAAGTACATCTTCTAAGCATTGGATTTTTTTTCAGTCACGGGTTTTCTAAAGACTCTTCATTAATATTGTTTAGTTAAAACGTTTTCGAGGAGTTGGTCATTTGTACATCCAACATCTCAAAAAGAATTCATAGCGGCCTTTGTTTACATAAATTTTACAAGCCGTGGGTAATGGTAAAACAATGAATCTGTACGTATATATATATAAGCAATCAACAATGGTATATAAGAATCTATTCTGTTTGTTTTATATAATCAATTTGCCCAAATCTAAAGCAAAGGACAAAATATGTTCGACAAAAGCATCAGTCATGTTAGATACGTTCTGCCTTCGATTCCATACTCAGAGATAAAAGAACAAATACAATATGTTATAGATAGAGACATACCTCAAAGATGGTTTCATGTAGAGTCATGTGCTTCCAGATTGATTTAAGATCACTACAAAAATCAAAATAATTAGTGAACCATTGACGAAACTTGAAACTCTAATACTAAATCACAAAAAGAAGTAAAAACCTCAAACGATCTCGCAAAACTTAAAAACAAACCTATACAGACACGATAAAGATGTGACAAGGATTTGCAACCCTAAAAAATCACAAAGAAGACAATAAGCCTAATCGATCGCATAAAACCCTAAACAAAAAGATGTGACGAGGATTTGAAACGGTATAATAAATCACAAAGAAGAAGAAGAAACTCAAACGATTGCGTCATTTCACGATAATAACGGAAGAGAAACAATTAACTATCTAGAAATAAAAAAAACTCAGGTGATGATTGTTTTCGCAGTTTCTAGATTTTAGTTTTTGGTTTTTAAATTTTAGTTTTGGGTTTTTTAGATTTTAGTTTTTGAATTTTGGTTTTTGATTTTGCAGTAGATTTTTTTTTGAAAATCATGAATGGCTGCTTTAGATTTTGGATTTTAGTTTTTGGTTTTTGCTATTAAAATTAATAAAATAAAACTATTATTTATAGTTAAATATTTATTCTGAAAATAATAAACAATTATCATCAAAGCACACATAAATTTATTTAATAAAATTATTTAAAAAAATGTAAAATATAAAATAAAACTATCATAAATCCTATATAGATATGCAATAATTTGATCATGAATACATTCATATTTGATCTCAAATGCTATTATATTAGTAGTTAAGTATTATAAAAAATATCATACATTTGATGGAATTTTTTCTAAAATAATTTTTACACATATATTTCTATGGTTAAATATTTTATTGTTATTTATTTTCTGTATAAATCATTTCTATGAGTTTTTTTTTCGAAAAAGTTTTTTACTCATTAATTTCTATGCTCATTGCACATAAAATGATAATTAATTAAAATAGTACTTTTAAAATAGAATTTCCTTTTGAAATTTTATTTTAACTTCTTTTAGCTACAAGTTTGATCAAAGTGCTGTTGTTAAAGAAACTTGATCAAAGTGGTTTTTGGCTTTTCTTTAGAAAGTAGCAGTTTATTTTAAATCTATTTGTCCAAAAACTTGATTGATTAAAAAGTGGTTTTTTGAAAAACAAAAACTAAAAACTATTTCAAAATCTGCAAACAATCATCCTCTCACTATTTTGAGAATTATCAAAGAAATTTTGGGAGAAAACCTTTTTAAAAGAAAGTGAAGATCTTTATTTCCTCTGATATGCTTTTATATTAATGTATCATAGGATCTGTAAAGCAGTAACAAATATATATATATATATATATATATATATATATATATATATATATTCCATCAGACGGTCCTTCTTCTTCCACATATTTGGTTATAATGCACACGATTTAACTTCGTCCTCCTGTACATACAAATGTAGGCCCAACAGTTTTATAATAGGGCCAAAGGCCTGTTGATTCTAATATTCGTGCTTATTGATTTTAGATCCAATTCAAGTTCTTATGTGTTTGCTTATGGTATGTTTTGCAGATCAATATGAACAGGTGACAAGACACAACACGCAATGTTTATCCGGTGTTCGTTTCCTCACCGGGGAGGGATCGAAACCCTCAAGCATTCACTAGATATCAGTAATGGAGTTCTGGTAACACTGTACAAGCTTTTCTTAACACATTGGAGAAGACAAAGCTATGGTTACCTTCGAAATACACTACGGGTAATCGAATCCTCTTCTGCGACTTGATCATAGTATCCTCTTCTTCTAGCCAACTCGTCGCGAGGTAGAACTCTCCTTCTCTCTGACTATCTCTCTGTGAACTGCTTTTTGATTCTTTGTTTTCGATCACTTGATCTGTAAATGGCTTTGACTATTCCTCAAGCGCGCCAATTAGTTAACCATGGACATATTTTAGTTAACGGTCGTATAGTTGATATACCAAGTTATCGATGCAAACCCCGAGATATTATTACAGTGAAGGATGAACAAAACTCGAGAACTTTGGTTCAAAATCTTTTTGAGTCATCTGCCCCCGAGGAATTGCCAAACCATCTGACTCTTCACACATTCCAATATGAAGGGTTAGCCAATCAAATAATAGATAGGAAATGCGTGGGTTTGAAAATAAATGAATTGCTTGTCATAGAATATTACTCTCGCTAGACTTAAAAAACCTAAGTGAAGTAAAAAAAAATCATTAGACGTGGAGGTTGTTACAACAACCTTTTTAACTGATTCAGCTGAGATGGCAGCTCCTTTTTGCACTTGGGCTTCGACCAATCTGCTCTCTGCCATTGGGCCCAAATGAGTAAGTCTTGGCCCAGTAACAAATTGGATCCAAAACTAAAGCCTAGTCCACAAATCTCCACCTCTTTTGTTTTGGACACAACACGAGAGAAAACCCTATATCACTCTTGGTCTTTTCCTCTCTAGTCTTTGCCGACTTGCTTTCTCTCTACTCTTCAGATCATTTCACCGGAGATACACCGAAGAGCTCAACTCAGCCACCGATTGTCACCACTTCTCTTCTTCTCACCACCATAGGTAAGCAATTCTGAATTCATCCTTCATCCTTTTGATAAACGACTTCTCACATTTGAGCTAAAAAATGATCTCATTTCCTCTGCTTGTATGTCTTCTGAGCTTCTGAGCTTCTCCTTTACAGAGAAGCTTACTCCGACGAACACGCCTCAGCTGCATGTACCCTAAGGTAATACATCTTCTCAGATGTGACCCTTCCTTGTACACACATATCCCCTTGATAGCTTTTAGCTCACAAACTGACCACAATTCTTCATCTTACTGCTTCTGAGTCCGCAGATCTGACACCTCACAAACCAACCATGATGAGCCATTGTCGAAACTAGCTCCACCTGAGACCTCAGGGTCTCTTTCTCTCTACGGGTAACTCCTCTAACTGAAAGTACCTTTGAAGAACTCATTATTTGAAACACAGTACTGACAAACTTTTCTTGTTTTATGCACGCCTGAGATGCTTTTTGGAGTTACCCGGAGCCGTTCATCTTCTTCAGCAGACATTCAGAACCTCACAGCAGAACTGAAACTTAGTGCCAGGTAAACACTTAGTCAAGAAATCTGCTGGGTTCTTAGATGTATAAATCTTCACTAGGTTGATAATTCCTTTAGAAATGATGTCTCTGATGAATTTGAATTGCGTATCCATATGCTTTGTCCTTTCATGATGAACTGCATTTTTAGATAGCGTAATTGCACTTTGTGAATCACAGTGTATCCTTACACTGTCTTGCTTGTATCCAAGTTCTGGGATAAAACCCCGTTGCCAAATAGTTTCTTTCATTGCCAAAGTCAGTGCCATAAACTTTGCTTCTGTAGTAAATAGTTCTACTAGTGACTGTAACCCTGACATCCATGATATAGTATTACCACCAACTTGAAAAACAACACCTGAAACTGGTCTTCTCTTGTCTAAGTCCGTAGCATAATCTGAATCTGAGTAGCCTTCAACCTTGAATTATGTTGCCCTTTTAAATGTTAAACATTGCTTATAGGACCCTGCAACATACCTCAAAGCCCACTTCACTGCCTCCCAATGCTCTCTGCTTGGGTGTGACATGAAACGGCTAATCAAACCTACTGCAAAACCCAAATCAGGCTTAGATCCAATCATAGCATACATCAAACTCCCCATTGCGCTTGCGTATGGAATATCCTTCATGTGCTCATACTCATCTGCTCTTTCTTCGGGACGAAGACTCTTTAACTTGAAATGAGAAGCCATAGGAGTTACAACTAATCTTGCCTCTATCATCCCAAAATTCCTCAATACCTTTTCCAAGTACTTAGTCTGAGACAGAATTAGAATTCCTTTCTTTCTATCTCTCGTGATGTCCATTCCCAAGATCCTTGAAGCTTTTCCCAAATCTTTCATTTCAAATTCTCCACTCAAACTGTTTTTCAGTGTTTTCACAGCATTCTTACTTGCCGACGCTATTAGCATATCGTCTACGTAGAGCAATAGATAGATAACTTCTCTGGAATTCACACCTTTCATATACACACATGAATCAAATTCACTTTTGATGAAATTCTGCTCTTTCATACAACAATCGAATCGGAGATTCCACTGTCGAGGTGATTGTTTCAAACCATACAACGACTTCCTCAGTAAGCAAACCTTGTTCTCATCTCCCTTTTTGATAAAACCTTCTGGTTGTTCCATCAATATCCGTACTTCCAAATTTCCATGAAGAAAAGGCGCCTTAACATCCATCTGTTCCAGCTCAAGGTCAAAAATTACCACTAGAGATAAGAAAATGTGAATTGATACATGCTTAACCACTGGAGAGAGAATCTCGTTGTAGTCAACCCCTTCTTTCTGTGAATATCCCTTTGCTACAACTCTTCCTTTAAACCTTCTGTCTTCTACTCCTGGAATCCCTGATTTTAACTTGAATATCCATCTGCAGCCAACAATTTTATGATCCTTAGGCCTTTCAATAAGATCCCAAGTTATATTCTTCTCAAGTGAATTCATTTCCTCCTTTGCTGCAATATTCCAGAACTTTCTTTCTTTACTTCTCATAGCTTCAGCATAATTCCGTGGCCTCAGCAACTTCTACTTCTTCTGCTGCACTCAGTGCATAGCCCACAAGATTAGCATCATCAAACCTCGAAGGAGCTTTGATGTTCTTCCTTCTTTCTCTATCTCTGGCCAGTATATAATCGTCCAACGATGCATTACCTGAGCTAACAACAATGCCATCATCTGGTTCTGAATCCGAATCACTTTCTGAGCCATCTGAACTATGTAGACTGTTCTCCTCCGAGATGTCTCCACCTGAAGCAGATGCCTCTTCGATTTCAAAACCATTCACAGAAGGACCTTGAATTAAGTCATCACTGAAACTGACACGTTTGCCTTTTCCCTTATATGTCCTTATCACGCTTGCTTCTTTCTTTTCTGAACTCGAGTTGATCAATGTGTCCTTAAACATCTCATGCTCGTGAAACACCACATTTCTACTAGTAGTGCACTTCCCTTCATCCTGAATCCAGACTCTGTAACCCTTAACCCCAAATGGATAACCAACAAAGATTCCCTTATCTGCCCTTGGACTAGTCTTCTCTTGAACCCTGTGAACAAACGCTGAACAACCAAACCTTCTGATGTTTGACAAATCAACCTTTGAACCTGTCCACCTTTCTTCGGGAATGTCAAAATCTATACTTGACCCTGGAGTTCTATTAATCAAGTACACCACAGTACATGTAGCTTCAGTCCAAAACTCTGAGCCTAACCCAGTTTCTACCAACATGCTTCTGACCTTATCCATAATTGTTCGATTCATTCTCTCAGAGACCTCGTTATGTTGTGGCGTATAAGTGCATGTGCGATGTCTCTTTACCCCTGTCTCTTTACACAACTCATCAAACTTGTAGTTGCAGAACTCAAGTCCATTATCTGTTGTAAGACACTTAAGTTTCTTTCCAGTTTGATTCTCAATTTCCAGTTTCCAATCTCTGAACTTTTCAAACACTTCATCTTTAGTCTTTAGGAAATAAACCCACACCTTGTTGGAGTAATCATCAGTGAAACTCACGAAATACTTGCATCCACCAAGACTTTCTGGGGTTGAGGGAGATCCCCACAGATCTGAATGAACGTAGTCTAGAATGGCTTTAGTAGTGTGTTTAGCTCTTCCAAAACTTTGATTATGAGCTTTACCTAGAACACAACTTTCACAGAAATCTAGACTTTCAACTTCTTTTATTTGCAAATGCCCTTTCTTTATCAAGGCAATCATGTTTGCAAGACTCAGGTGTCCAAGTCTAGAGTGCCAAAGGTTTGCCATATTTGGCTCAACTCTCCCAATGTTAGCCTTAGCTTTTCCAACTGTACCTTCAAGATAATATAAGCCATCTTGATAGTTCCCGGAGATAACCTTTTCCCCATTCTTGTAGAAGTTAATCTTGAAATTTTCTCCTTTGTATGTGCACCCAACTTTCTCCAATAACCCGTAGGAGATAAGATTCCTGCTCATATTAGGCATATATCTTACTTCAGTGAGTATCACTTCTTTCCCATCAGAATTAGTGATTTTTAACTTTCCAATGCCCTTAACATCACACTGTGTATTGTTAGCCATTAGAACCTTTCCTCCATTCATCTCAACAAAGTCAAACAACACACTCCTATGTGGAGTAATGTGAAAATAACACCCGGAGTCTAACACCGACTCATTCTTCGAGTCTTGAGTGCTTACTGTTAAAACCAACGGTTGTTTAGGCTTTGATGCTGAGTTTGCTGAATCAGTTGAACTCTGCTGTTGATTGTTTCTCTGGGGACATTCACGCTTCCAGTGACCATCTTTCCCACAGATGAAACAAGCTATTTTGCCTTCCTTATTTGCCCTAGGCTTAGACTTCGATCTGTAGTTCCTTGACTTGGACCTTTCTTTGTAGAATTTTCCATCACCTTTGTCTGACCGCTTGTTCGATCTTCCTCTAGATTCCACATACAACCCTTCTGATCCACTCTTCTATTTACTCAACAGACCCTTCTGCCTTAGCTCAATCTCTTTGGCATACGTTGATGTAATCACTTCCAACACAGTAAGTGTTTCCTTACCAGTTCCATACTTCAGTGTGAACCAAAGCTTCATATTGAGGTGGTAAACTTGTCAGTAGCTGCATAGCTTGATCTTCATCACTTATGTTGATGTTTAGACTGGCAAGGTCACAAATCAGCTTTAGGAAACAATCCATATTCTCTTTGATGCTTTTACCTTCCTCCATCTTAAAGCCTGCAAACTGTTATTTGAGATAGATTCTGTTTGGTAGGGACTTTTTTTGGTAATCTCGCTCAAGAGCCTTCCACATTCCCAGAGCCGTCTTCTCGTGCATTACTTTCCTTAGGATAATGCCACTTAAGCATGTACCGATCAAATTCTTAACTTGTGTGTCTTTAGCAACCTTGGCTGGATCCAACACTGGATCAGCTCCTTCTTCCAGCTTTCCTGGATCATGGTAAAGAGTAGCATCATCATCAAGAACCGATGCTAGTCCTTGGATCTCTAACTGTCCAAGCAGCTTGTATTTCCACATTCCAAAGTCACCTTTACCATCGAACTTATCCATTTGAAACTTGCCTGTTGTAGGCTCCATCGCACCACTCTTTCTTGAACCTTATCAAACTCAAACAAGCAATAACCAAGGCTCTGATACCACTTGTTGATTCTAATAGTTCGTGCTTATTGATTTTAGATCCGATTCAAGTTCTTATGTGTTTGCTTATGGTACATTTTGCAGATCAATATGAACAGGTGACAAGACACAACACGCAATGTTTACCTGGTGTTCGTTTCCTACTCACCAGAGAGGGATCGAAACCCTCAAGCATTCACTAGATATCAGTAATGGAGTTCCGGTAACACTGTACAAGCTTTTCTTTACACATCGGAAAAGACAAAGTTATGGTTACCTTCGAAATACACTACGGGTAATCGAATCCTCTTCTGCGACTTGATCAGAGTATCCTCTTCTTCTCTCCGACTCGTCGCGAGGTAGAACTCTCCTTCTCTCTGACTATCTCTCTGTGAATTGCTTCTTGATTCTTTGTTTTCGATCACTTGATCTGTTTCAGCGAAGACGGCGATGACGTAGAGGTTGTTACAACAACCTTTTTAACCTTTTTAACTGATTCAGCTGAGATGGCAGCTCCTTTTTGCACTTGGACTTCAGCCAATCTGCTCCCTGCCATTGGACCCAAATGAGTAAATCTTGGCTCAATAACGAATTGGATCCAAAACTAAAGCCTAGTCCACAAGGCCCATTAACTCAATTCATAATTTTAAAACTCTTATCAATATTTTTCTCGACTTAAGGAGTTGTATTTATGAATAGGTACATAATGAACTGAGGAAATGGCTTGCCAAGAAGGTGAATGATAATGCCGTTTGTAAAACTATATGATTAGGATCCGTTGATGGTGGTAACTGCTGTTGCCCTTGAACCTTTTTCTGTGTGTTTCAACAAATTCATTGCGTCTCATAGCCTTTGACACCCTGAGTATACTGATATCATCTATAGGCAGAGAAAAAACGCCTGATGGATTCCAAGAAGCAGAGTCTGATTGATTTGTATTTCCCTCTGAATCTGACTATTGAGAATTACAAGCCTTTGTCATCGAGAAAATATACATAGACAAGAATTTCCTGTATGCTAATTCTAAGCCAAAGCAAATACTTATAGCATATCTTAATCATTTTCAACTTTCATCTCCCAATATGCAGCATGGGCTTGAAGACTTGGTAGGACTCTTCTATAGTTATGAAACTGTTAAGCTTAAATTGCAATTAATCCTGAGACCATAATATAATAACCATCTAAAGATAACTATAGTGAAAATTGATATTAGCATTAATCATATCAACAAACTACAAGTTGAACCAATACATAATAATAACAAAAAGACCCAGAAAGACAAACTACAAGATCCATTGTTCATCGTGTCTGCGAACGAATCTTGGCGAGTTCAGATTTAGCGTGGTCTAGTTGTTTCTCGGCATCGATCTTCACTTTCTTGGCAGTCGCGAGGAAGAAGAGGTTTCCGTTTTTCTGATAAACACATCGAGAAGAGGAGAGACAGCTCAGTTCATCTAGCGCAACCTCGTGTCTTTTCAGTTCCTTCTGAAGTTCTAATTCGCGGACAGAAGAAGACGAACTGGTCGACATGTAAGACGAACTGGTCGACATGTTTCTCCGGCTGCGGCTGCGGCTGCTGATTTCTTAGGTTTCTAGAATGATCTCACGAGTTAGAATCTTGTTTTTATTTGGTCTGACATTAGTTTTTGTGTTCCTCTTAGTTACCTAGGGTTATTAATATCTAAAGCCCATAAAAAGCCCAACTCAAACTTTGCTCACCTTGATTCCATTGATTTATTTTGGAATCAACATCTAGGTCTACCCAAAGTGTTGATGGTTGCTCACTTATTCTTACTGAAATTCTCACAATCTGTACGTTATCTAAGCAAATACTAAGGGAGAGTTACAAACTTACAGTTGAAACGCTGTCCATCAATTGCTTGAAGGAGTTTTTCTTGGACGTTGCATCTCAAAGGCAAAGTTTGAGCTGAAGAAAATTTTGGTTACTGTGATATTATTTTCTCTGACAACACCTGTAGGAATACTCTGGAGCTGCCAGAATATTATTTTACATGGCAAGTTTTAATAATTACATTTATTAAGTTAGATGGGCTTCCAACCTAAAACTAATTGATGATAAATGAACTGATTCATCCATTTATATATTGTTTCTGATCCCTTCTAACTATCGATGTGGTACTTTTGTCTATAATAACCTCAGTCAAAGCTAATAGTAGTGTTCACATGTTTGTTATGTCTTCTGGTTGTTGCTGGGTGCACGTCTCTTTTAGGGCATGATTATCCATGGATTCTTAGGGTGAGTTTTTTAGAGAAATTTAAGAAATTGTTTCTTATAGAAAGTTAATAAACTGTTTATTAGTTTTCTTAAGCAAAGTTAAGAAATTGTTTCTTATTTAAAGATTTTAAGAAACAATTTCTTAATTTTTCTTAAAAAACTAAGAAACAATTTCTTAATTTTTCTTAAAAACTAAGAAACAGTTTCTTAATTTTCTCTAAAAAAACCCAATCTAAGAATCCATGGATAACCATGGCCTTAACTCTTTGTTTTCCTTGAGCAGTATAGAAGATTGTTTTAGATTATTTTAGAAGAAAATTGTTTTAGATTATTTTAGAAGAAGATTGTTTTAGATTATTTTAGAAGAAAATTGTTTATTTGTATCTCCTAAACCCAAAACATCAAACCAGCCCTTTGACCATGTGATGGATTAGTGCGCGGATCCCCTCATTCACCTTATGCGTTGGTATAGTTGTGACCTATCTCTTTGTTATAGTGCGTTGTCACATTTTTATATGTCCTTATGATGATCATTCACTTAACTAGCAAGACAAGATGTCTTCTTCTACTTTCGGAATGCTACATCGTTATAGTTATATATGCTTTTACATAGAAAGAGCACTAAACCCATATGATGATAATCAGTAAAAATATAAGCTAGTAGCACTAACTTTGAGACACTTTCTCTTAGTTGACCTAGCGTATTGGCCACCTCCACTTTTGTTTAAGTGGTTCACCCTCTCACCAACCTGCACGTTTGGACTTCTGTTTTTTCTTTATATATTTTTCGCTCTACAATATAAAGTTGCATGTCATGTAAAAAATTTCATGGGCCTGTAATTATGAAACTTTAATACATTTTAGGAGGTCACTTCAAGATGCGAAAAAGTAACATTTCTCGTAATATTTACAGTTTTACAGTGGAAATGCTAAACTTGTAGACCGCTTGTGATCTCGACTAATTCTAAACACATAGTAGTTTTAAACAAACATAATTGCTACTATCTCTAGGTGACTAGTGTCACCTGAAACAGCGTATCCATCTTTCTGCTTGTAGTGGTGCTATTTGCACGATGATGCTGTCTTGTGGTGGTTGAGTAGGGTTCAACGACCTTGTTTGGCTACAGTCCGCGATCTTCTGACAGGTCTCGATGAGGCAGTGTCTGCACGTGGGACAAGAAGAGTGTGAGCTAAGCCACTTGTCTATACAACGGACATGGAATCCATGGTGGCATGTCGGAAGCAGCTTCACACGCTCTTCGGATACAAACTCTGAGAGACATATGACGCACTCTGTGTCTAGGCCAGGAAGATTCAGATCAGTAGAGTAACTTACTGTCTGGAAACTCTTCAAGGCTTTCCGTTTGATTCCTGTGTTGGTCAAGCGAGCTGCTGTTTGGTTGTTATCAGCTTCTGATGGTGCTAAACTGGAGCACATCAAGGCACATCTTATTAAAGAATTGAGTCCAAGTGAGCAAAGGAATGCACACAAGAGGACTGATAGGACCATAACAACATTTGCATCAAAGTTGGTGTCTTCTACATATGGGGAAGGTGTTGGACTTGGTGGTTGATCAAGTAGTAATCTTCTTGAGTAAGAACTTACAAGAATATCTTGAAAGATGTTAGTTTGTTTCATGGTGGGAATAGACATGGAAGCTGACATGATAACTTCGGTTTTAAGATAGATATGTGGTTTTAATTTCAAGGTTTCAGTTGGAGCTGGTTTATATAGAGGAAAGACAAGGTTTCGGTTTATCTTTTTTAGATATTTAATGAATAATTTCTTAATTATGGTTTGATGAATAAGCTATGAAGATCAAGCACACAATAATGCCCTTCACTTTTAGTGTATTGTTTTATAAATTGTTTTGCATCTTAGTATGCTGCAAATGGTAGTGCCATGTGGCTTTAGCAAATGAAATCTCCCTGAATTGCTTCCAGGGACCCATGAGATTTTATCTGGAGCACAACCATGAACGTTCCCTATCTTTAACATAGCAGTACAACATTCAGACAATATCTGTTTTTGGCACTAAAGTCACCTCCATCCATAAATTTCTTTCATTTTTTTTCTTTTTCGTTTAAAAAAAAATTAAAAACAAACCAATTGTGGGCCGCCACGTGTTAGTGGGACACACGAAACAGTGCATGAACCGGTTCTTAATTTGAGATTTTTAAAACCGAATTCTTAAGAAAAATAGTATGGTACACCACCTTTTTGAGTTAGAAACTCCTTAAGAACCCCTTGATGGAAGTGCTCTAAGGCTTCTAATATTAATATGTCTTTCTTCCCTTTGAAGAAATTATCAAGGTGTGCCACATGCATTAAATTCATATGTGTCATGAGTATACAATTATGAATGTTCTTTTTAGATTTCTGTGTCTCATCTATTAAGGAGTTGGCTTGATTTCATCTAGAAAACTAAGCAAGATTTGATTTAACTTTTCCTTTTTACTACTTTTTTTTTACTAAATGGTGAAAGTTTTGTTGATTTTGTGTGGTTCTTGAAGGTGTACGGATGAAATTCATCCACCCCATCCGTAGTAACTTTAAGGAGTCCATAGAGTACGCCAAAAGGACAAAGCCTCTCTCAATCAATCTCGTTAAAGGCTACTTTGATAAAAAGAGATCACTCTCATAGCACTAGTATCCAACTCCTGCTTCTTTTTGTATAAGTTTTTTCTTTCTTTATCTTTAAATAAGAGTTAAAGGCAATAGAGTCCCATTTGCTTTACGAGGTATCATCTATCATTGGTTGCAAATCAGGAGGGAAATCTACATGAATCTAGTATTAAATGTTTTTTCTTGTAGCACCAAATCAAAGCAAGATTCTTTGAAAGGTGCTTCCATTGAACATTTTTCTTACAACTTGCGAATACTTGGTTTAGTGAAACATCATATTAGGGAAGATTGTGTATCTTAGGGATAAAGTTTGATGTTGCAACTTACACAGCAAGATAGTCATCTTTTCTTTTTAATACTTTTGTTATCAGTCTTACTCGGAAATGGATTCCTTAGATCTATATTCTCTGACATTTGATTACAAATGACTTGGTATAAATAGATGGGGGTTTGGTTTCATCTTTAAAGCAAATAAACTTTACTTTGATTGTTTATCCTATAATGATTCTTTTGTGTGCAATATCTTAGTTTGATACTCACTAGCTTTTTAATTGAAATTCTTGGTTTGCCATGACTATATAACTGCAGGGTAACATATATTATGTGTCAAAACCGAAAAGGTTACAGAGAGAAAGATCATTGAAAGTAAGATTGGCCATTCACTGTATTTCTTTGAGTGACTGAAGTGGATGTTACCAAACACATCGGATGAATAGGCACATCCTATTGCGTACAAGTCTTTTGCTTTACAACGGTATGTCGACAACCTTTCTCCTTTACATTATTAGAATTAGTTTGGAATTATTTGAAAAGGCCAGCCACATTTATTATATTTACAAAAAGTTTGAATCAATTTTGTTGATTGAGTACTTTAGTCCAGCAAGTGGTAATAATTTTCTTAACGCACTATGTAGTGTTTTAAAACACTATCTTCCAAAGCTTCCATTGTCCCCTAGTGCTTCTGTTTTTACATTCTGTTATTCTTTAACGCTGTTAATAATAGATAATTCTCCCCCACCATTAGAATACTTGCAATGTGGAGAATTAACATCTTTTATGTTTCATATCATTATATTGTTTTTTTAAACTACATTCCTAAAACAATCATATCATTATAGTGTTTTTAAACTACATTCCTAAAATAATCATATCATTATAGTTATTTAGTAATTGTATTGATGTCTTACGGTTGTTCCACTTAGTAACCAATAGCCCTTAGTTTTTGTGCAGAGCCTCGATTACTTTAATTCTCAGTTTTTAATCGGGCATTACATGTTCCTTCAACTTTCGAATATGTAAGCGCAAGAGTAGTGCAATACAGAAACTAGAACACACAGTAATGCACGAGTTATCTTTCCAAGAAAATACGACTAAATAAATCTTTTTAAAAGCACATACAAGTTTTTTTGAAAAGCAATTCTCAACCAAGCTCAAGAACAACTTGACTTGTTGACTAGCCTAACCAATTCAAGATTTACCACAGTCGTTAAATTGCTCATAACTCTTAGAACTTTGTCTCACCTTACTCGGACTAACAAAACTCTATCTAGCTAAAAGCTCACCCAATGTGTTGGCCGACTACAACCCCGTCGACTTTCTCTTTATACCTAGAGAGAAAACCCTAAAACTACCCAATGGAAAATTTTCATTTTCTGTTTCAGCGAATAAGACAACATTCTTCTTTCCTTCATTGGTTGCTTATTCTTCACTTTTTTTTTCTTTAGAGCCCACGCCTTGATAAATATCTTCACATCTTTATTAAAGGCTCATTCCTTTTCTTGCTCAGCTCCTGACTCCGCGTTTCACCCAATAGTTCATGTCGCACTTCATGAACAACTTCAGCTCCTCCCTTGAACTACTTCAACTTCGTCTGCACCATGCATCTTCAGAATAAACATCTTATACAATCAGAAATGCATAGGATCTTAAGCCTTAAATGGAATAATCTTTTTGTTGTTGTTGTTACTCTATTTCGAAGTAATATATGAAGTGAGGATGAAGATGCTCTTATGACATATTTTTCTTTGTTTTGATAACCTTGTTTTATGACATCTATTAAAATAGGATCATGACCTATTGATAAATGTTGTTACCAATTATTTTTTCTCCTATGTAATCTACTTAAAAAATCTATTCTATTAAAATAGTATCATGACCTATTGATAAATGTTGTTACCAATTATTTTTTCTCCTATGTAATCTACTTAAAAGTAAACCAATTATTTGTAACTGCATCTAAATAAAGCAAAATAAGCAAATTATATAACCGTAATTTATCCTTTTATTAATTAACACATAATTTGTAACTTTCATCCAAAATTCTCAGGACCCACACATATATTACACACAATTTTTTTTTGAAAAGATATATTATTGACAGTTATATATATATATATTAACATATATTTTTTCTTCTTGGGTTTATATCAAACATGAATTGTATATTACTGATAGTTATATATATATATATATATATATATATAATAACAAATATCCTTATTTTTGAGTTTATATCAGATGTGAATTGTTAATCTATATAATCTTAGATTAAAATTAACTTAATATATGTATGATTCAAATCTATCTATACTATTAAAAGAGTAATATTTTGAAAAAAAAATCTACTTAAATAAGGTTGTTGCCCTATTTGTTAACTAATTATTATTTTTGGTCTTACCATATATTTTTCTAACTATATGATAACCCATTACCTTATATCTTTCTAATTGTATAATAATCAATGCTCTTATTTATTACTCGACATAACTCCATTATATTAAAATATCATCTCATCAAAACGGGATTCATGAATTTCATAATAAAAACTTGAATAATTAATGAATCTTAATACCAAAACTATATTGTTCATTGGTGTGGTGGTGTCACCAACTCTTCAACAGTTCACTTCATTCTTTACATTAATAAAAATGTGTCTACTAAATGAAAAAGTTTTTTGAATGTTTTATGTTGATTTTTTTTTAAAAATATTTATCGACGAACTTTATACATCATAGTTTCTCCTTGATTAGCACTTTTAATAATTTTTATTTGATTTAAAGGAACCTAATTTGCGTACTTTAGTTTAACAATAGATTTTAAATATATTATTAGAATTTTTTGTTAAAAATATATTATAGGTTCGTTTTTGAAACTCTATATTATTAAAAGAAATTATTTCTAAAATTTTACTATGAAAAGATTGTTGCACCAAAATGCACAGAGAATATAAGTTAGAGTAGAGATGTGAATTCGGGTCATCAGATCAGATAAGAGTCGGGCGTTTTCAGGTATGGATCGTTTAAGTCCTAAATATTTGAGCTCAACGAGATATCTGAAATTTTTATTTTGTGTTGGTTCTTTTCAAGTACGGGTTGGTTCGGGTCCATAATTCAAATACTTCTAAAAATACATGTAGTTTTATGTATATAGCGGGTCTAATTGGTTATATTATTTAGGACCCGAATGAGACTCGAAATAACTGAAAATCCGAGAAAATATCCAAAACCTTGGAAGTGTCCAAAATTTCAAACAAATACCTGAAAATATTTAAATACCCAAAATGAACCAAAATATTACCCAAAATCTAATTCATGGAACTGAAAATACTCAAAGTTTTATCCGAATACCCAAAATATATTTTTAAGAAATTTGAAATTTTATCCGAAACCCGAATCTATTACCGAAAACCCTGAAACTTAAAAAATAACATAATACCAACAAAATATTCAAACTACCCAAATATATCTAATATACACAAAACATTTTGGGTACTTAAGGTATCTGATATTGGATCTCGGATAGGATATATGGATCTAAACCAAGACCGCGGGTCCAACAATACCCAACATATACTTTTCTCTGAATCCAAATCTAACATGTATTTTCGGGTCGGTTTTTTGATCCAGATAAAAATGCTCAAACTTAAGAGAGAGTTACATAAGAATTTTGTGTACATACAAAATCTCAAATAATCTAATTCATAATTTTTTTAATTTTAAAAATAAAATCTCGACTTTGATATAATAAATTTTGTAACAAAATAATGTACAACAAACTTAAAATACTAATTCATATTAAACTTTGTTTATAATCAAAAGCGCATGTCAAAATCTAGTGTTTTATTAAAACTCCAGGATCTCCTAATCTCGTAGTAGAACATGTAAGCCTTTTAAGTAAACTAGTTATTATTACTAGTTCTTTTTTTACAAAATGGGTTGTGGCTTCCAGCTTGTTCAGCTTGTTTTTGAATCACTCAGTTAGCTCGCAGTGAAAGATCAGAGACACCACAATGTACTTTAACAACAAGCAAATCAAAGAACTCTTTCTTTAGTATTAGAAATCTTTTAAACAATCTCCCTAGATCTGTTTAATCCGAATTACTCTCAGTCACAGGCGACTAGAGACGGACAAATTTCTAACTTCTAACAACACGAAAACAACTTCTCAAGAACAATCTTCTTGCTTAAGCTTTTTCTGTCTCTTAAGGTCTAACCTAAAACTACCCACGGTATCTTAGATATATACCTCGTTGCACAATATCTAGTTTCCTAATATTCTGCAAAACCAAATCTTCCCTTTACTTTCTACCAAATTAATATCTTGCACTTGATGATTCTCTTGACACGTCACCAATCTGTAACCAACTCGTTGTTGGGTGTTACATCGCACATTGCCTGTGTAACACCCTTAATAGTGTAATGCCTCATTAGACCGGTGTAACACCCTCATGGAAACTCGAACACACTTGCTCCTTTTTTCGAACTAACATTCTCCCCCTTTTTATCTGAATGTGACAATCTAAACTACCTGCAAAAGTAACCAAGTCTCCTATTAGACAGAACATATACGCACAGTAAACATCCATCAAGATCAATCATAAGCCAGCATTGATCCAAAAACACTTCCTTAGCACAAATGGTGAAAATGAATTCAGATCACTGAGTTGTAGACAAGCTAGTGACACAACGGAAGGAAGAAGACAAACACATGAAAAACAAGGACTAGACTACACACACTAGTCTAGTAGCACTAGCATTAGTCACTTTCATCAGACTCTGACCGTTCCACTTGCTGCTCATATTCTCCCCCTGCTTAGATGCACATTAAGATAAAAATTTCATGAGAAAAGACTGGAGATAAACAAAAGGAAAGGTAGAACCACAACTTACTCCTCAGACGAATACGGATTGTTTTGAGATCGGCAATCATCCGATTGATGTCTTCTTCAAGAGTCGGAGCAGTTGAGGAAATACCAGTGCCTCTCCCAGCCTTGACATCCTTAACCACGGACTTGGGAATGCCAGTAATTTCCACATCACACTCATGAGGTGGGATGACGCGTTGAAACTCAAGAACCTGCTGGATCATAGAGGGAAGGATAATCCTTCTGTTCTTATCCACCTTAGAAGCTTGAGAGAAGACCATAATCTGATTATATGCCATCATCCCGAAGTCAAAAGTTCGGAGTGGTGTGGATCATGTAGAGAAGCTTGAGGGGATCCTGAGTTATCCTGGTGTAGTTGGTCGTGGGCAGCCAGTTTGAGCAGACAAGTTTGTAGAGAACTTGGTTTTGCTGCGTGAGATACTTAAAACACATATCCTCCCAACGTTGCACCTGATCATCTGTAAGGAAAGCACACACCCTATCAATGTTCTCAGCTAGATAGTTAGGGGTTTCTCCTACTTGAATACGTAGCATAGAGTTGATCAATCCTGGTGAAAATTCCACCATCGACCCTCTGAGAAACACATCAACCTCATTATCCGTTGCCTCACGATCCAGCAGATTCACACGGAACTCCCTCACAACATTTGGTTGATAAGAGTCAGTATCAATCATGGAATAGATCAGACCAGCATTGACAACCACCTTCCTAACATCAGCTAACTTGTTGTCAGTAAGAGATATTGTTTGTTGATTAACAAACTTACGAGTGACCAACTTCTTCTAGCGTTTAGCTGCATGTTCCGTGACAAACCGACTTGTCACAGGGGCAGTCTTGGAGCAAAGGAGATCGAGATTCGCTAGATGTCGAAGTTGAAAGGCCGCACGAATAGCCTCATAGCGCGGTTCCTTGGGAAGAAACTCGATGATCTCATCATCAGAGGAGGGTGAGAGTGTGTCAGGTTCGGTCAGAGGAACCATGGGCGGCAAGGATGGCGAACCAGAAGTCGGAGAAGGGCCAGACCTGGAGCGGCTTTGTCGTGGTCGCTTCTGAGACGAAGAAGGTGCAGAGGCTGACGCCTCGTGGTTCAGACGAGCATTCCTTCGCGCAGGTTGCATGGCAGTAGGTTGAGAGAGCGAGACAAGAAGGTGTCGGCGAGAAGAAGGTGATGTGACATCTAGGAAGAGCTTCTTCTCAATTTAACCCTAATTCACTCAAGTTTTGGACAATTAGTAGCATAAGCAAACACGGCCCACATAGCTCAGCCCACTAGAATCAAAACAGATGCTTGTAATGTATAGTGATAATTGAGAGACAAACCCATGCATAATAGACATTTTACCAGTGTGGATGACAACACTTACGACGGTAAGAGAGTGTGATTGACTGATCAATATCTCGACAAGCTAAGTATCACTGATGCAGAAATTTACCAGGGTCAGAACGCAAGAGAGCACACTCTGAACTGCCTTATGGACTAGAGAGGAGTTGACACAGCTTATCCCACGCTCTTAATCACCCAAAATACGAATGAAGTTAATAGACCAACTCAAGTTTGTAGCTATTTCTCAGCCGAGTAGCTGTCACAAACATGATCTTCCCAAGAAGATTATCCAACCGCAGGTCCTTTGAGTCCCACACTCATATGAAAACATAAACATTTTCAATCTTGGATGTCTATCACACTACAAAAAATATCTACATTGATAGCACATTGTTATAGCACGTTTTACTGAACTTCTATGGTAGATGATTTATAAATTTTTCATGTTATATAATAGCATTAGATAAACGCTATGATAGAAAAAACCTAAAATAGCATTTAATTAATACTATTTTTAAAATTAAGTGAGAGGGAAAATAAAATCACCGGGGTCACCAATACTTAGCGAAAATTTAGATTTAAGCGCCAAATATATTATTTGAGCGGCTCAGTAAAATTGTGAAGGACTTATAATAACATTTCTATAATGCTAAAAAAATCTATTTGAACCCCTAAACCTTAAACATGGTTTTAAACCCTAAACTCTAAACACAACCCTTAAAACTCTATTTTTTTCATATCATAACTTCAAATCTTAAAACTAAACATAAAATTAATCTTCTTAATCTTAAACTATAATTTTGTATACACATATCCTTAATCTTTAACAATCTCTATATCCTAAATCATAACTTCAACATAAACTATACATTCAGTACTCTAAATATAATCTTCAAATCTATTATTTTTCAACTTTAATCAAAAATACTAAACTTTAACCCTAAACCTCATATTCCAACATCGAAACCTTAAATCACAAAACTAAACTTTACTCTTAATCATAACATTTTTTATAAACCATAAGCTTTACTCTTAATCATAAATTGATATTATATTTGTGATCTTAGGTATAAATTAATCTAATCACAATCTTTAAATCATAGGTGTTATTTTTATATATTTAAACTACATAATATTGTTTAAAACATCAAATATAATATTTTAAAGTTATATTTTAATATAAACATTACTTTTGTTAAAAGTTTTAATCTCAAATATATAATTATTAATAACAAAACTTTAAACATAAAAATAAAGTTCTTAATACAACTGATATATTAACAACAATAAATGAAGAAAGTAAATTATGTTGTTGGCTAATCATAAAAAAAAGAAATTATTTTGGCCATTGATTGATTGGTTTAATCCAAAGGCCCAAAAACATTCATTTGTTATCTCTGTACTCGCTTCTCATTGGTTGATCTTGCACAAGAAGGATTGTTATTCTTGGCCATTGATTTTTAATCCAATGGCTCAAAAACATTCTTTTGTGTTTTCTTTATCTTTTCTGGTTGGCCAACTCTTATCTTCTTCTCTCTTTTCCATCGAGAAGTCACCACCACAAATTCTTTCTTCTCCACTTGAATCTGCAAATACACTGGAGGTACAAACATAAATCACTACTATACGCTCCTCCTCTCCAACTATTCAGATGGCTTCTTCTCCTCCCTGATGCCTTCCCCGTGAAGCTTCCTCTGTGCTCCTCCTCCTATCCAGACGCCTCCTCCTCCGTGAAACCTTCTCCTCCGGTTCAGTGGTGAAGATGAAGGCGTGAAAGGAGACGACGGCATGAATAAGGGAGAAGAAGATGCAGCGGAGGTGGTGCAGAGATGACAGAGGAAGAAGAGGATGCGGCGGAGATGGTGGTAGTGACGAACTAGACACGGAGGGGAGAGGCAGATGCGGTTCAGAGAAAGATGGTTTGAGGCTGAGGCACGAAGCATGAGGAGGTGGAGGCAAGACGTAGCAGATGTGGTGGTGCTTGAGGAAGGCGACGCTTAGTTTTAGGTTTTGGTTAATTAGGTTTTAATTTAACCTGTTTTAATTAGTTTTCGGTTTAATGTGTTCTAGTTTACTTAATTTTTTTAATATTTGTTTCAGTTTTGTAAATTGTTTTTATTTGTAAACTGATATAAATTAATAAATAAAATTATTTTTATTTATAAATTAATTTTCTATTTAATTTTCAATTATTTAATTTTAATTACTTAATTTTAATTAAACTCAAATTAATTTTAATTTATTTTATTTTATAATTATAGCATTGTGTCAATGTCATTATAAGTATATTATAGCACAAATCAAATGTTATAATTAAGTTAATAACATCATTTAGATATTGCTATTGTATCTGCAAATTTCGTAACGTCAAATAAATGCTATCATAGGAGGGGTACCTATGATTGCTGCCGTATACATAGAATTTGGTAAAACGCTATCAAACCCCTAACATAGCATAAAATCCGTGCTAACAATGGCCATATTTCTTGTAGTGTCACTTCATCTTCATAAAAACAAACACGCCAAAAGACATGAGATTATCTCTGCTTAGTCCGGACAGTGATCGACAATACAAGAAAACATGGCATTTTCCGACGGAAATTCCGACGGAGTCATATATTCTTGGAATTTTTCGACGGAATTCCGACAAAATTCCGAGGAAAATAAAAAATCGCATTTCCTCGGAATTTCGTCGGAAATTTTCGACGAAATTTCGAGGAAAGTTAATTTGTCGGTAGAAACCGAGAACATTCCGAGGAAACCAATTTCGTCAGTTTTTTTCCGACGAAATTCCGAGGAATCTATCCGTTAAAAGAGTCGTTGTGGGTGCTGAATAATTTCGACAAAATTTCGAGGGTCATCGGAATTTCGTCGGAAATGCCGGCAGTGTTTCATCTATAAATAGAAGCACCCCTCACCCTCTTCATTCACTCATTTTTCATCTTCTCACTCACTTTACGCACGAAATATATTAAAAAAACCATGTATTCTTCAAATTATTATCGTTCTTGGATGGATCGACCTCATATGGATCCTAACACGAGATTGCTTACGGATGAATATCAAGAAGGTATAGCCGAATTCATGGGGCTAATTCAACGACAACCGGAAGCCAAAATGGGTATGTTAAGATATCCTTACTCTACTTGTAAAAATAAGAAGGTTATAAAAAAGTGAGAAGTTTGGACACATCTATATTTGGATGAGTTTACACGAAGTGACAAAATTTGGTATCATCATGGAGAAACTGATTATTAATATGGTAGTACTAGCGAACCTCAGACTGCGGATAGGCTAGAAGAACCAATTAGAACGGATGTAGATTATGGTGTAGGTACTGAGCAGATGGTACATGATCCTTTTAGAGAGGAAGAATTACCCAATGCAGAAGCTAGGAGATTTTTTGATATGTTGGATGCAGGCAAACAACCTTTGTACGAAGGTTGCTGAGATGGTCATTCGCCTTTATCATCGGCAACAAGACTGATGGGCATTAAAACAAATTATAATTTGGCTGAAGATTGTGTGGATGCGATTGCTGATTTTGTAAAAGGTGTTCTACCAGAAGATAATCTAGCTCCGGGTTCATACTACGAGGTTCAGAAACTTGTTGCTGGTCTTGGTCTATCGTATCAGGTAATAGGTGTATGCACCGATAACTGCATGATATATTGGAGGGCGGATGAGAACCGGCTTCAGTGCAAATTTTGTGGGAAGGCTCGTTATAGAGATACTAGTGGAAGAGTTCCAGTGCCATACAAAAAGATGTGGTATTTGCCGTTGACAGAAAGGTTGAAGAGATTGTATCAGTCTGAACGCACAGTCCAACCAATGAGATGGCATGCGGAGCATTCAACAGATGGTGAGATTAGACATCCTTCAGATGCAAAAGCTTGGAAGCATTTCCAATCAACATATCCAGAATTCGCATATGAGAGAAGAAATGTCTACCTTGGATTATGTACCGATGGTTTTAGCCCATTTGGCAAGCATGGAAGACAATATTCTCTATGGCCAGTTATTCTTTCACAATACAACTTACCGCCAAACTTGTGCTTGCGCCGAGAGTTTTTGTTTCTCTCAATTCTTGTTCCCGGGCCAGAGCATCCAAGGAGATCACTTGATGTGTTTCTTCAGCCACTAATATATGAGTTGCAACAACTATGGGCTCAAGGTGCTGAAACATACGATGTTTCGTGTAAATAAAACTTTCAAATGCGGGCAGTACTTATGTGGACAATAAGTGATTTTCCAGCATATGGTATGTTATCTGGATGGACAACGCATGGAAGGTTATCATGTCCATATTGTCAAGATAACACATATGCTTTCCAACTAAAACACGGAAGGAAAACGTTTTGGTTTGACTGTCACAGGAGATTCCTACCACCTGATCATCCATATCGTAGGAGTAGGACTTTGTTTACGAAGAACAAGAAGGCGTTTGATAGTCCACCTCCGGAAATTTGTGGGGCAGATTTGTTGACACAGTTAAGAGATTTTGGTGCAGAAAGGACGCCAGATGTTGGTGGACATGTGCATTATCCAGTAGATGGTGTTGGAGAACTACATAATTGGCACAAGAAGAGTATTTTCTGGGATCTACCATACTGGAAGGATCATCTTCTGCGGCATAATTTAGATGTCATGCATATTGAGAAGAACTTTTTTGAAAACATCATGAATACGATCCTTAACGTCCAAGGTAAAACAAAATATAATTTGAAGTCAAGACTTTATTTAGTCGATATATGTGCTCGTTCCGAACTTCATGTTGATAAGAATGGTAGGGCTCCTGCTCCCATATACCGACTGGATGTAGCAGCAAAAGATGCGTTCTTTGATTGGATTTCAAACGATGTGGGATTTCCAGATGGTTACGCATCTAATTTGCGTAACTGTGTTGACAGAAGAGAAGGAAAGTTTATCGGCTTGAAGAGTCACGATTGCCATGTAGTGATGCAGCGCCTCCTTCCGTTTGCCTTCTCGGGACTATTACCACGAAATGTTCATGAAGCAATTATAGGGATAAGTGTTTTTTTCCGTGATTTATGCACGAGATCAGTGACTCCAGAAGGTATCCAAAATTTGAAGTCTAACATCCCTGTGATCCAGTGTAACCCCGAGAAGATATGTCCTCCATCATTTTTTGATGTTATGGAACATCTTGTTATCCACTTGGCAAGAGAATTGGAACTTGGTGGTCCTGTGCAGTATAGATGGATGTATGTTTACGAGCGGTATATGTTTCATCTAAAGAAGAAGGTCAAGAATTTAAGCAAGGTGGAAGGATCTATTGTCGCACAGATGATCAATGAAGAAACTTCAAACTTTGATGAGTACTACTTTCCAGCAGAAGTGCAGACAAAAAACCGAAAACCTGCTCGGCATGATGATAAAGGCGAAAAGGCAACATATTATGTTACGGTTCCAAACATCTTCACAGATGTCGGACGACTCAGCGGAAAATCAAAGGATCGTCGACTTACTGAGCAGGAGCACAGTCATTTGCAAACATATCTTCTCACCAACTGCGAATAAATTCTTCAATATGAGAGGTACATATATAAATATATTTAACAATTTTTTTTTTCAAGTTGTAATTTAAATCTTAATTAATTTTATTTATGTGTACATGATTTTTATGGCTGAAAAGCGGTTCCCTCATAGACACGCCACAGAAGAAGAACTGAAGCAGAGAGAATTTGCTGCTTGGATGCTTGGTTATGTGAGTACTTTAACCCTTGTAATATTAATTAGATGTTATAATAATCCTTAGAATATTGCTATAACATATTTTCTATTAATAGGTGTATGCTGCAATTGCCAGAGGTGAAACATTTGATGATTGGATACGCGAGATGGTGTGTGGACCACAACATGTTGTGAAGTCATATCCGAGATTTTGCACTCGAGGATATGCATTCACAACTCAAAAGAGAAGACGTTCAAGTACAACTTATGATGCTGGTGTCTTGTCTGCATCTGGAGATGATGTGTACTACGGGAATATACGCGAAATTTTGGAGATCAAGTATCCGGGCATGGTTGGATTGCGGTGTACGGTTTTCTATTGTGATTGGTACGATAACACTGCAGATCGAGGCGTGAGAACAGATGCATTTGGTGTTACATCAGTACATTCGAGACGAAAGCTGCAATATTATGATCTTTTCATTCTTGCTTCGCATGCCGATCAGGTAATTATATATATGTCAATTTATTCATAATGATTCATTCGTCTGTATATTATTATTATTACTAATTTACATATAAATTTATAATATTTTACAGGTTTGCTATGTCAAGTATCCTCGAGTTAGGAGCAGAGATGATCCATGGGTCACTGTTACATCACTCAATCCGAGAGGGCGAGTTCAGGGAAGTTCTGATCAAGACCCACTACAACCAAGCACATCCGGAAACTTAAATGCAGCTGAAGATTTAACAAACGCTGAGTTGGTAGTCGATTTAACCGACTTTGGAGAGGAAGCTGTAGTTCACGAAGAGGATGAACCTGTGATTGGAGAGTTTCACCAAGATTCAGATTCAGATTCATCCGGTGATGACTCGGAATCAGAATAGAAACCACGTCACAGTTTTTTTTTTAGTTTTTCCGAGGAAATTCCGAGGAAATAAGGGTTAGTCCTTGGAATTTCCTCGGAAACTACCTTTGTACATTTCTGATTTGGGGTTTAGTTTTAGGGGAAACAGTTTCCTAGGAATTTCCTCGGCTATTTCCGAGGAAATTCCGAGGAAAAGGAGAGTTTCCTCGGAATTTCCTCGGAAATAACTGAGGAAATTCCGAGGAAAAAGGATATTTTGAACTGAAAACATCGTTATACGGTTAGAAATGAAAAACATACAACCACAAAATCTTTTCTAAGTGTCTTAAATTGATTTTAAGTTCAAATGTTAGTTTATTTTCAAATAATAAATATTTTTCCGATTGTATGAACGAAACTCATACACTTCAAGAGAAACACTTATACAGTTTAATAAACGGGAAGGACAATATTTGTAATCGATTTCGACTTTTTGTAATTAATGGTTTATCCACATCTTTAGATAGGATTCTCAATGTTATGCATTGGACAACTTTGAAATTGTGTAAGAAATGAACTAGGGTTCACAAATTTGATGTTCCAAACCCTAAAATATGTTTTCCTCGGAATTTCCTCGGAAACTACCGAGGAAATTCCGAGGAAAATTAAATATTATTGTCCAATAAGGGAACATGCATAGCATATTCCCTTTTCCTCGGAAATTTCCGAGGAAATTCTGAGGAAAACAAATATGCTCTGCACAGACTATGATATTTTGTCCGACTTATGGTATTTTCAAGGAAATTCCGACGAAGGTTTTTTAATTCGTCGGAATTTCCTCGGAAATTCAATTACCCGGGAAACAGAACCGCCAAAAAATTTCGCGAAAATCAAGTTTACTAATTCCGAGGAAATTCCGACGACCACTTTCCTCGGAATATTTCGTGTCTATTTTACCCGAGACCTTTCTTCTTCCCCATTTCTCTTATCTCTCTCTCGAATTCCGGCGAACCTCTTCTCATTTCCTCCATTATTTCCGGTCAAACTTCTCCATTTCTCCCCCAAACCTATCCCTAAACATGTAAGATCATTATCCCACTCTTTTTGGTTGTTTTGTTAAGTTTTTGGATGAAAATGATGATTTTAGGTTTGATAGATTGTTGTTTTTGGATTTAGAATTGTTAGGATTTAGGATTGTTAGGATTTTTAGGATTTAGGATTATATTGTTAGGATTGTTTGGATTGTGGATTGTTAGGTTTATAAATCTATTTCTTAAGTTTATAAAATGTTTTTTTAATATTTATAAAACGTTTTAACTATTTATAAAACCTTTTTTTATATTTAGAAAATGTTTTTACTATTTATAAAACATTTTTACTATTTATAAAACGTTTTTTATATTTTTAAAATGATTTTTATATTTATAAAATGTTTTCTTATATTTATAAAACGTTTTATATATAGTAAAAACGTTTTATATATAGTAAAAACGTTTTTACTATATTTAAAACGTTTTTTAATATTTATAAAACGTTTTTTAATATTTATAAAACGTTTTTACTATTTATAAAACATTTTTTATAATTATAAAACGTTTTTACTATTTATAGAACATTTTTATATTTATAAAACGTTTTTACTATTTATAAAACGTTTTTACTATTTATAAAACGTTTTTACTATTTATAAAACGTTTTTTATATTTTTAAAATGATTTATATATTTATAAAATGTTTTTTATATTTATAAAACGTTTTTTATATTTTTAAAAAAATTTTTATATATAAAACATTTTTTATAGTTATAAAACGATTTTTATATTTATAAAAAGTTTTTTATAGATATAAAACGATTTTTATATTTATATTTATAAAACATCATTTGTATATTTATATTTGCCATTTTTAAAAACTATTTGTAAAACTTTGTTTTACAAATAGGTCTAGTGGCGAGAACCAAGCTAGACTTCGTCGTTCTGCACCACGAGGTCGTAGTGGTTCGTCCTCCCGCTCTCGAGCTTCTTCAGCGTCTATGAACCAAGCTGCTGACGAGTATGGTCACCCTCTCGTTCCTCCGGTTGTTACGGGAATCATAACTGTTGAACAGTTGGTTCAGCAGCCGGGTCGGGAAAATCTTCTCGTTCTCACTCCGTATCCACAAGGCCATCACCAAACTTGGTAAAACCTTTTTTCTTTTTTATTTTAAATTTTATTTCATTATATTTTTTCATTCCTATTTTTCTCTTATCTTAGGTTTGACCGATCGGGGAACGGGATCAGCACCTTCATCAACCGGATGATGTACTCGACCCTCCATAAGGGATATCCTACCTTCTCCAGTTTCCCTTCTGAGGATCGGGAAATGTGGTTTGTCAGTTTGCGGTAAATTTTAATTTCTTAACTTATTTTTTAATCTTTAACATAATTTTTTACTAATTGTGTACTTTTTCAGCAAGAATTCAACTGGAATTCTGATCAGACAGACTTCATCCGTCACCACTTCTACCACAAAGTCATGGATAATTATGGGAAGCAAATCTATGAGTGGAAGCAGAAGTGGCACAAAGGAAAGACACCGAAATCGATTAACGAGACGGTGTGGACGGAGTTGATACAACACTGGAGAAGGAGACGTCCCAAGACCGATCGGTGACCAACTCTGGCAACCGCAAGAGCGACCGTCGCGGGAAGGGCATGTACAAGCACAAGTTGGGTGCCCAGAGTATTCACACTCTCGGAGATCGAATGGTAAGTTATATCTATTTTGTATTTCAAATCTTTAAACATTTTTATTTTAATTTTTAATGCATTTCTTACATTTTTTAGGCGGAAGAAAATGATGGTGTGCCGGTTGATGATCTCGCCCTAATGAGGATGGCTTATACCAACAAAAAAACCGGCGAGATTTTTGATGGTGTTGTGAGGGAGGTGATCGACCTGGTCCAAAGCCAGAAGGTTGATGAAGAGTTCTGCCTCTCTCAGCTTGTCTCTGATGAGGACGCCACTACTACTGGTTCCAGCAACCTGTCTCGAGGTCAAATAAATGAGCTCGTTGAATCGGTAAGAACTTCATTTTTTTTTTACTATATTTTTATTTTTTTTTGTCTTTACTGCTACTAAAATCATTATGTTTTCTTTTCAGGCGGTTCCAAAGAGAAAAGGGCGTTTGTTCGGTTTGGGTCGTCGATCTCCGTCGGTTGCTTCTTTTTCATCGGCGTCTTTTGTTGATCCGGCAATTATGGAGCAGCTACAGAACAAGGATGACCGGATCTCAGCATTGGAGACCCAGATGGCCGCCCAACAAGCTAAAGTGGACGCAACAGAGAGGGCGAATGCACAAATGATGGAAATGATGAGACAGATGTTCCCCGACTGGTTTTAGTTTGTGTTTTTTAATAAAACTTGTTTAATGTTTTTTCTTTTAATTTGTAAAACTTTTAATATTATAATATATGTTTTCTATTATTTGAGCTTAAATTTTATTTTTAAAAATTAAATTAAAAAATACAAAATATATAAATTATTTATTTTTTTTAAAAATTGGTTTACGATTATTCCGAGGAAACTCCTTCCTCGGATATTTCCGACGAAACATAGTCCTCGGAAATTTCTGAGGAAGCATTCTCCTCGGACATTTCCGAGGGATCATTTCCTCGGATATTTCCGAGGAAGTGGGTTCCTCGGAAAACTCTGAGGATACAGTTTCCTCGGAATGTCCGAGGAAATGAGCCCTCGGTAAGTACATTTCCGAGGGATGTGGGTCCTCGGAAATATCTGAGGGCAATTGTCCTCAGAGTATTCCGAGGAAACCCTTCCTCGCAAATGTCCGAGGCAATTCCGAGGAAATCTCCTATGAAATTATTCCTCGTAATTTCTTCAGAAAGTCTGACGAAATTCCGACGAAATACATTTTTCCGACGAGATATTTCCGACGACCTTTTTCGTCGAAATACCGTCGGAATTACGTATTCCGACGAATTTGGCCGTCGGAATAACGCTGTTTTTTTGTAGTGCGAACTCATAGTCAAAGTGGTGTGACACCCAGCTCCAACACGAGTATCCATCATTCCAGGCCTTTAGTTGTCCACAAGATAGTGAGGAGTCACACCATGTACATCTTCTTCCAAGAGACATGTGATTGTCTCTGCCTAGTCAGGACAGTGATCGAACTCAGAGTCAAAGTGTTGTGACACCCAGCTCTAAAACGAGTGTCCATCATTCCATGCCTTAATGTTTTTTTATTATATGGTGTGACACCGTGCTTTTGTTGTGTAACTCCGCAAGGCTGTGACACCGTACATTTGTTATGTGGCTCCTCAATGATTCTTGATTCACTTCTCTTCTACAATGTTTCCGTACTCACTCCAGACAGTGACCAATGCTTAACCTAGAATGGAGTAACATCCTAATCCAAGATGGGTGTCCTTCTAGGTGAACCTATTGAGTGTGGGCTTTGGGACCGTTGGCGGACATTCCTCAAAGGTAGACTTTTTGATCCAAGGTTTTTAGAGTAGGGTGACTAAGAAGTATGTGACATCCCGTATGTACGTCACCCCTCTCTGCAATAAGACTTAGTCAGAGTTGGACGATTCCCAACGCCTTCCGGAGACCCAGAAAGGTGTTGTAATCCAATGGTTTAGTGAAGAAGTCTGCAAGTTGCTTTTCAGATGATACATGCTCAAGGATAACGACCTTCAGTTCAACTAACTCTCTCACAAAGTGATGTCGAATATCCACATGTTTGGTTCGTGAGTGCTGAATAGGGTTCTTAGAGAGATTTATAGCACTCATATTATCACAGTGAACAAGCATAGATTCAGAAGTGATACCATAGTCCACGAGCATTTGGCGCATCCATAGAAGTTAGATACATCAACTTCCCAAGGCAATGTACTCTGCCTCATCTGTAGAGAGTGAAACACAATTCTGTTTCTTGCTATGCCACGACACCAAGGCTTTTCCGAGAAAGAAACAACCACCAGAGGTACTGCGTCTATCATCAATACAACCTGCCCAATCAGCATCACAAAACCCTGCCCAATCAGCATCACAAAACCCTGCAAGATTGACATTAGTCTCAAAAGTATAATGAAGTCCAAAGTCAAGAGTACCTTTCACATATTTGATCACCCTTTTTACAACGTTGAGATGTGACTCTTTGGGGTGTGCTTGATACCTTGTATACCCACGCTCAAGCACAATTCTGGACGACTAGCTGTGAGATAGATGAGACTTCCCAAACATTGCCCGATACAGCTTCTCGTCGACTGGTTTTCCTTCTCCATCTTTAGCGAGCTTGGTGGTTGTGATCATTGGAGTTTTTGCCACCTTGCTTGTTTGCATCCCAAATCCCTTAATAAGATTCTTAGCATATGTGCTCTGGTACACAGTGATTCCATCTTTGAGCTGTTTTACCTGGAGTCCAAGAAAGTAACTCAACTCACCAACCATGCTCATCTCGAATTCCTTTGTCATAGTTTTGACAAACTCCTTAACCATTGTTCGTGAGGTTCCCCCAAATATGATGTCATCCACATACACTTGAACCACCAATATACCCTTAGCAACTTCTTCAACAAACAATGTCTTATCAACTCCACCCCGCTTGAAACCTGACTTGATTAGAAACACTATGAGCCTTTCATACCATGCCCTTGGAGCTTGTTTCAGACCGTATAGAGCCCTCTTAAGTTTGTACACATGATCAGGGAAGTGAGGATCCTCGAAACCCTTAGGTTGTAAAACATACACCTCTTCCTGCAGCAATCCATTCAGGAATGCACTCTTAACGTCCATCTGGTACAACTTAATCCGCAGGTGACAAGCAATGCCAAACAAAAGTCGAATTGACTCTAATCGTGCCACAGGAGAAAAAGTCTCATCAAATTCAACCCCCTCAATTTGAGAGTATCCCTGAGCTACAAGTCTGGACTTATTCCTTGTGACATTCCCTTCTTCAACTGTTTTGTTTTTGTAGATTCATTTTGTTCCCACCACATTTACACTCTTGGGTGGAGGAACGAGATCCCATACTTGTAGTCTGTCGAATTGTTCCATCTCAACATGCATTGAGTCTGTCAAGAACTCATCCTCCAATGCTTCCTGGATATTCTTTGGTTCAAAGAGAGCGACACAACACTCAAGTCTACTCATCACTGACTTTAGGCACGCGACCTTCACCATCTCCTTGAAGTCTATGTGTTTCTTTCGAGTGTCTCTCTCATCAAATACACCTCCAATGACATCCCCAGGCGATTGATTCTTGTGTACTTGCCTTATATCCAGATTGACCGCCTCTTCTTCGTGCTCTAAATCATCCTCGGACTCGTCTTTTATTGTAGATTTAGATGGTGCAGGTGTAACTGATGTAACACCATCGATTATGTGTGTTACACTTGCCTGATAAAATTCGACACTGTCATCAAAGACCACATTCACATTATCACCAATGAACTTTGTCTGTTTCTTGAAGACCCTGTAGGATGAGCTATTTGGAGAATATCCCAGAAACATGCCCATATCACTTTTGGCCTCAAACTTACCAAGCTGCTCCTTGTCATTAAGAATGTAGCATAAAAAACCAAAAACATGCATGTGACTGAGATTTGGTGTCTTCCCTTTGAGTATCTGATACAGAGTTGTCATGGTCTTAGGCTTGACGTATACTCGATTTATCACGTAGCATGCGGTTGTAGTTGCTTCTGCCCAGAACCCGAAGGGCACACTGTTATCGCACAACATAGCTCTAGCCATCTCTTAGAGTGTTATGTTTTTCTCTCTCAACAACTCCGTTTTGCTGTGGAGTTTTAGGAGCAGCATACTGATGACGAATTCCTTGGCTTTCGCAGAACTGATCAAACTGTTCGTTCTGAAATTCACCACCATGATCACTCCTTATTTGAGTTATACCACCTTTCTCTTGTTTGAGCTGCAAAGCCAGGATCCGAAAGCTGTCAATTGCATCCGATTTATTCCTCAAAAAATCAACCCAGGTAAACCGTGAAAAATCATCCACCAATACAAAGATGTATCATTTTCCAGCAATACTTTCGGGTGATATAAGTCCCATAAGATCCATATGAACCAGTTCCAAGACTCGCTTAGTTCTGATCTCAGATACTTGTTTATGCTGAATCTTGATCTGCTTACCCTTGCAGCATCCTCTACAAACTGTGTCACTGTGTTTTTTCAAGTTCCGGTACTCCTCGAACAACCTCTGCTTTCAGAATACTTGATAGCCCATTAGTATTCATGTGACCTAGTTTTTTGTGCCATAGATCCAGTTGTGATTCTTTAACCGAGAAGCACACATTTGATGGTTTCCACATGTAGCAACGGTTATCACATCGGATTCCACTCAACACAAGATTCCCCTTTGAATCCATAGCTCGGCATTCTTTACTTGTAAAGACAACTTCCAGTCCTCCATCACATAGTTAACCAACACTGATGAGATTAGCCTTAAGACCATCCACAAGATACACATTTACCAAGCGAGGTAGATCGTTTCTCTCCATGACACCAACTCCACGAATTTTGCCTTGTCCACCATCTCCAAACGTAACTTTACCACCTTTGACATGTTCGATCTTATCAAGATTGTCATGATCCCCTGTCATATGCTTGGAGCATCCACTATTGAAATACCATGGAAACTTAGACGATTCAGGTTCATCTGTAGAGGTGTCAGCGACATTACATTGCTGAGTATCCTCTGGCTCAAAACAAGTGAAGTTGCACACGAGATTTTCAACATCAACCGTTTGTGGGTGTGACACCAGATTGTCTGAGTGTAACACATTACTCACTTCAGTGTAGGACTCGGAATTGCAAGTACACTTATTCTCAATCGCTTTCTCTGTTAGGTGTGACCTCTCAATATCAGGATGTGACATCCCATGAGCTGCTGACTTAAAACCATGATATAAATCACTCTTGGATATCCAGACATGCCCATACACCTTAGGTTCCACAAAACACAGATTCATCCTCCAGGCTCGTTGATACTGAATTCTTCGTTTATGATAGAATCTAACCTAATGACCAGTCTTTCCACAAAAATGACAACCACTTCGACGTCTTCCAGCAACCCTTTTCGTTGACTCATCCTGACAAGGGACTGGAATCTTTGTTCTGTCTTGTGTATTGACATCAGTTTGGTTACAAAACACGATTCTGTCACTTTCCTCTCTGCTCACTGAAGATGCACCACGGAAACCAAGACCCCAATTATCTTTAGGGGGTTGTCCAATAGACAGAATGTGATCCAAATTTGTAGTCCCCTTATTAAGCATTCTGATTTGTTTATGTTTCTCGGTGATATTCCCTTCTAGCAGCTTGTTCCTTTCAAGTTCTTGAGTCAGCAACTCTTTCATTTGATCGAATTGTTCTTCAAAAACCTTTTGCCTTTGGATCTGTTCCGCCAGTTTCCCTTTTAGTTCCAATATTTCAAGACTAGAATCACCTTTGATCGCAATTTTCTCAGTTTCAGGACTGGGTTGTTCTAGTTCAAGTATGTTCACTTGAGCTTTCAGCATAGCCTTGTCTTTGATGAGTTGTAAATTCTCATGACTAAGCTTAGTAAACATATCAAACAAGGAACGGTATTCATATTCAAGATCAGGATTTATGCCGTCGTCTTCTTCTTCATTATCAGTATCAGCTTCTGGTTTCACTTGTGAGTTTTCCTCATGTCCCATAAACGCCACAAAGTTGAGAAGCAATTCCTCACCATCACTGTCACTATCAGATTCGGAGTCACTGAGGCAAAGAAGTGATTTCTCTTTTTCTTTCTTTAGACTGTTGGGACATTCACTTCGAGTGTGACCAAAACCCTTGAATTCAATACATTTAAGCTCCTTCCTCTTGGTTAAGGGACAATCGCTGTGAAAGTGTCCGAAACCCTCACATTCATGGTACTGGAGATCCTTTTTCCGAGCACTTTTGGATGATTCCGACTTTGTGGACTGACTGTTGAAACGACTGCCTTCATTCCTCTGAAAACGATTACTGGAGCGACCTCCCCCTTTATCCAAACGTTTAACCATTTTGTTGAAGCTTCTAGCCATCAATCCAATATTGTCTTCAATCTTCTTAACTCTGTAATCTTCCTTGGACTCTGCAGTAAAGGCTATACTCTTTTGGGACTTAGATAGTTGGTCAACTTTCTGTAGATCATGAACTTTGAGAATCCCTGACAGCTGATCAAACTTCATCTCATCTGTATCAACAACAATGTCTAAAATTGCTTTATACGCCTCAAACCTTGGTGGAAGACACCTAAACAATTTCTTAACCAGATCCTTTTCTTCATACTTCTTACCAAGCACTGAGGACTCACTAGCAAGTTCACTAATCTTTGCTATGAATCCATCAATTGGTTCATCATCTTCCATCCTCAGATTCTCAAACCTTGAGGCTAAGTGATCAATTCTTGTTCTTCGAACACTGGTGTTGCCCTCAAAGTGATTGATCAAAGTGTCCCAAGCCTCCTTAGCAGATTCGCACCCTTGGATTATTTTGAATTGTTCCAAATCCACGGCTGAAAATATTGTAGTTAGTGCTTTGGAATTGAATTTTGAAGCAGCCTTGTCTGAATCAGTCCAGCGTTCTTTAGGTTTTGGAGCTAGCAACTTATCATCCAACAACATGGTAGGAGGATTCCAACCTTGTTCTACAGCAGTCCAAGCATCTTCATCAATTCCTCTGATAATGTGTCGCATTCTGGCCTTCCAATGGCCAAAGTTATTGCCGTTTAGCATGATACCAAGTCTTTCATGGTGTCCATGATAGGCTTGTGAACAGATACCAAGTCTTTCATGGTGTCCATGGTAGTCTCAGGACCTCAACCTGTTAGTAGTTTCTCAACACTACAGAGGTTTCCCGTTCTGATACCAAATGAAAGACCAGAGACACCACATTGTACTTTAACAACAAGCATATCAAAAAACTCTTTTTTTAGTATTAGAAATCTTTTAAACAATTTCCCTAGATATGTTTAATCCGAATTACTCTCAGTCACAGGCGACTAGAGACGGACCAATTTCTAACTTCTAACAACATGAAAACAGCTTCTCAAGAACAATCTTCTTGCTTAAACTTTTTATGTCTCTTAAGGTCTAGCCTAAAACTACCCACGGTATCTTAGATATATACCTCGTTGCACAATATCTAGTTTCCTAATATTCTGCAAAACCAAATTTTCCCTTTACTTTCTACCAAAGTAATATCTTGCACTTGATGATTCTCTCGACACGTCACCAATCTGTAACCAACTCGTTGTCGGGTGTTACATCGCACATTGCCTATGTAACACCCTTAACAGTGTAACGCCTCATTAGACCGGTGTAACACCCTCCTGGTAACTCTCGAACACACTTGCTCCTTTTTTCGAGCTAACACGCAGGACTTCGAGGTTGATATTTGGAGATTCTATGAAAAGGACTACGTTGTCAGGTGGTTATATCAAGTACTCCATGTGATCTGTTATGTTGACCAATACTTTATCACTGGTATATCTGAATGTTAGGCTTAACATTTTATCAGTCCAGTTCTCATGATAATATCTGAACTAGATAGTGTACATGCCCAAAATGTGCTCTTTTAGTGGAGAAAAAGAACCATCATAGAGTTAATTACATGACCGTCTGTTCAGAATCTGTGAATTTGAAGCTGTGTATTATTATTATCTCAGATCAAGTTTGGCATAGCTTGATAGCTTTTTGGTCTGCCTTTTCCCGATAAACTTAAACTGAGTTGTTTGCCAAATCATTTTATGGGTCCGCACTCCTATGAAAGAGTTGAGTTCGTTACCATTATGACGAAGAATCATGTGGTATCTTGATGACTCATGTGTGTGGATTGGTTTTGAGACATATAGGTTGTATATTAAGTGGGTCAGGTCAAGTGGATAGATGCATTTAATTCATGCACTTATCAAGCATATACACGATCACGTTTGGACTGCAACTGCGTCGCGTAGACTAATCACCGCCTCTTCACGCAATACCTTGGCATTCATAACCAGGAAACGATTGTCCCGTTTAGTGACACAACATTATATACGACTAGCCCTTATCAATGTTTGGTTAGATGAACTGTAATGTCTTTTGAGTTTTGATAAGAATGCATGATTTACATTTCACCGTTAAAAAAATAAATTTGCAAAGAGAAGTTTGATGAACTCGGTGAGATGCTACTGAAATGTACTCTCTCTGTATACACCTTGTGCTACAGGTAAAATTGTATTCTGTTATTTTTTTTTTCTTTTGGTAACGTATTTACATGTTTTTGTTTAATCTAAAATCTTCTATTTAGTTTTTGAGTACATAATCCGAAGTTATGATGGCTTCTTTCATGAGCATTTAGCTGCTTTCTCTAGAGTGTTTACTCTTCCTTCAGGTTCTAGAGGAGCTATCCTGACCGTTACGCTCTCTGTTGGTGCTGTTGCTGTCACTTGATCAACTTGACTGGAGTCACCTAAGATCTTTTCGCATGTCTCAACCAGACAGTTTCTGCATTTAGGACAAGCCAAATGTTGTTGAAGCCACTTGTCAATGCAACGAACATGGAACCCGTGGTTGCATTTAGGGAGCAGCCTAAGCTTTTCACCGCAAACAAAATCAGACAAACAGATCACACACTCTTCACCAATCCCAGACAGGTTCATCTCATCTGCGTAACTCACGACAGGGAACATTTTCAGAGCTTTCTTATTGATTCCTTTGTTTGATGAACTGTGTGGCGTTGAAAGAATAGAGGTAGACTAGGAGATCATGAAACTTGAGCAGCATCTGAATGCGCAACGAATGATGTAATGCAATACGAGGCAGCAGATGATTCCGCATATGAGGACTGATAGAAGCATCAGCACAGTTTCACTGAGGTGAAAGTTGAGTGTTGTGGTCAGTGGATTGTGCAGAAGCAGCTTTCTAGAGACAAGACCGCCAAGGAGTTGTTCTTGGAAGGCTTGAGCCCCCAGTACCGGTCCTGAGGTACAATAGACCACAAGCAATTTTTAAAAAATTGGCAACTTATATAAATTTTGTAGATAAAAAAATTCTAAAAAGGCTGATTTATGCAAATTTTTTCGAGGGCTGGAAGCTAGTGCTTGTAATGCTTCCCATTAGGGCCGACTTGAGCCAAAGAAGGTACTTCTTTTGCAGACATTTTTTTTACTCTTTGAAAAGCTTTGAATCAAAGTCTCTTTCTCTCTGTTTTGCTTTTTTTTTTTTTAAGTTTTGAGGAATGCAAAGTGGTCTAATATACTTTGAGAGGATTCCTGATTAGTATTAATGAGTTGGGACTGAGACTTGTTAATAATTGTAGACTAATAAGATTTGTTTAAGAAAGTAGATTTTTCTTCTTCTTTTCAAGTGAAATTTGAGAGGATTTGGGACCCAGAAAGAGCTTATCCAGTCTTCTTTGAGTGCTGATTGTGTTGTTGGCCCATACATTCTACAACCACAAGATGCTTGTGTAGGGACACTATCACTTGTCCAAAATGAATATTGAAAAATAATTTATTTTTTGTCTCACTACAGAATTAGGAATTGATTAATAACATTTATCATTCTAAAGCTACCATTTTCCTCTAGTGTTTTTGTCTCTTTACATACTGTTTAATAACAAAATAGTTTTCCCACAAGTAAAAAACATTATAATAATTGCATTTGGAACTAGCATTTCTTTAATTTTCAGTTTCATAGTAGCAGATATTTGAACATCTTTAGTGTTATGTTATTATCATTTCCTAATTGTATTATCAAGAAACTCAAGGAAATTTTCCTGGCAGCTTCAATTAGACATCTTTTTAAACAATGTTGTTGCAGTTTTGACACATTAAATGGCATATTACCGGATATGATCTGATACTATCTGATTTCCCTCAGATACTTAATGGAGATATGGTACCTGTAAGCCACAGGCTTTGATTATTAACCAATTCTTTTTTGTGAACAGTCTCAATTACTATTAGTCTCTCAGTTTCTATTGAGGGTGCTAATACTTTATTTACATCCACTCCAATAAGAAAAGCCTAGGATCTTAAGCCTTATCTGAACTATCATTTCTTCATGACATGTCTGTTCTTTTGATAACCTTATTTATTACATGTTGCTCCCTTTTAAACTGCAGGATCTCCAAAATCACGTAGTTAGAACATGTGGTCCTTAACTAAATCAGCTACAAGTAATTTTTTTTCCTATTACAATGGGTGGTGGATTCCAGCTTGGTTTTTGAACCACTTAGTTATCAGGTTCCTACTTTGATATCTGGAGAATTTATGAAAACGTCTAACATATAGAGTTGATTACTCCATGCATTCTTTTATATTTTCACCTTATTAGTCATAGAGATAGAAACAAAGATGCAGTGAGTTTCGGTTAAGAATCTCACAGGACTATGCATGGTGCCTGACTCTTACCCCTGAGCCTTCCCTATTTATGTGTTTGGTCCATATCACGTTCCTATGGCAAAGTTGATTTCTTTATCACTGAGACAAAGAATCCTTGTGATCCATGTGTGTGGATTGCTTGTCACTTGTGAGGCATATAGGTAGTGTTTTTAAGTGGGTCGAGTCAAGTGGATACATGCATTTTTTTGTTATCACTATCAAGCATATACGCGATCATGTCTTGTACCATTTGCCATGTCTAATGACTCTTTGATTCCGTGTAGACTATAGCGATTGTGACACATGAATATAGGAGTCTCACTTATCAGTCTTTGGTTATGAATAATTCTTAATGTTTTGGATAAGACTGAATAATTCTCATTTGACCGAAAACATTACTTATGCAAAGACAAGTTTGATGAACTCAGTGAGATGCTGCTTAAAAGTGAAATATATATATATTCTCTCTGTATACACTTTGTGCTACAGGCAAAAAAAGAAAGACATAAAAATTGAACTATTTTTTTTTGGAACTCTTCTATGAATTGTGCTCAGAACTAAAATCTCCTATCTAACTTGTCTACATTTAGCTGCTTTCTCTAAAAGTGTTTACTCTTCCTTCAGGTTCTAGAGGAGCTATCCTGACCGTTACGCTCTCTGTTGATGCTGGTGCCGTCACTTGACTAGAGTCACCTAAAATCTTTTGGCATGTCTCAACCAGACAGTGTCTGCATTTAGGACAAGTCAAATGTTGTTGAAGCCACTTATCAATGCAACGAACATGGAACCCGTGGTTACACTTAGGTAGCAGCCTAATCTTTTCACCACACACAAAATCAGACAAACAGATGACACACTCTTCACCAAGTCCCGGCAGGTTCATCTCATGTGAATAGCTCACAACAGGGAACATCCTTAGAGCTTTCTTCTTGATTCCTTTGTTTGATGGGCCGCGTCGTGTTGGAACACTGGAGACAGGCTCAGAGATCATGAAGCTTGAAGAACGTCTGAATGCGCAACGGATGATGTAATGTAACCCCAGGCAGCAAATGACTCCACAGATGAGAACTGAGAGAAGCATCAAGACATTCCCACTCAGGTTGGTCTCATGGGTTATGTGAGGAGATGGTTCGACCGTAAAGGCTCCTTTGGTGTTGTGGTCAAATGGGTTGTGGAGAAGCAGCTTTCTAGAGACAAAAGCTCCATGGATTTGTTCTTGGAACGCTTGAGGTGAAGAAGGTAGTTTCTTGGCAGACATTTTCTTGTTCTTTAAAAGTTTCCTCTCTGTTTTCTTTGGTTATTGCTTGTTAATGTTTTGGGAGATTCAGTGTGGTCTTATATATAGCTTGAGAAGATTACTTATTAGTGAGTGGGAACTAATAATTTTTTAAAAATAATTGGAGACTAATAAGATTTGTTCAAGAAAGTGGCATTTTTTTTTATTTTATTTTTTTCAATTGTGATTTGAGAGGATTAGGGACCCAGAAAGAACTTATCTCATTTGAGGAATCGTTGAGTGGTGATTGTCTTTGGACCGTAGCTCCTCCAACCAGAAGATGCTTGTGTAGAGGGTATCTCTTTCCCAACATTGAATTCTAAATCATTTCTTTTTGTCTCACTGTAATTAGAAAACATTGTCTTATCCTGTTGGTCTTGTGGTAATTCTTGATAAGCTGGATTTTATCTTATTTTCCATTATATTTTTTATGAGGGAGGAGTCAGATTCTGTTGTATCTTCTTCACAATTTTAATGCTTGCCCACATTATGTTGTGGTGTAAAGCAGCTTTTTTGTGCTTGCCATGTGTATGTGTTGTGTTGTGTTATCTTTCTTTGTTTTCTTGTTCCATGTGTATGTGTTACTTCACTTTACTTTTAATCAAATCAATAATAATGTTATTTATATTTAAATGGATATCGTTTTTTTAATATTCATGTATTTTTTTAAGAAACTGTTAATGTTTCTATTGTTTTGATTTATTAACGGAATTTTTGAATTTCTTGCTCTTTGTATTTCTATTTCTTTTTCACCAAGGGCATATTTTGCTTTTAGAAACCTGTTTTATATGTACTTTAAATAATGATCATCCACTATTCCCTCTGTTTTAATTATAAGTAGTTTTGGTTAAAATCACAAGTATTAAGAAAAATATTTTTTTGTATTTAACATTTAATTATGAAAAAGTGACCAATAATAAATCATATTTCTAACTTTTCTTTCTACTTTTTATTTAAATATTGTTTTATATTAATTTTTTTGCATTAAACTTTGACAATAACCTACATTTTGAAACAAAAACCTTTTAAGCTACTTATATATTAAACCAGTGGGGATATTATCAAACTACAGTTTAATAACTATTATTTATGTGTTTACCCCACTGTAGATACGTACATCTTTTCTTCTATAAAACACAATATATATATATATATATATATATATAATTAATGTTTTGCTTTTCATCTATAATGTCCATATCATCAAAGTAAAATAAAAATATATTAAATTATACTCAAAACGTTAATACATTCTAATCTTTATAATATATATATATATATATATATATATATATATATATATATATATATAATTAGTAAGGCAACAGATTCAGCTAAGACTAGACCCTCTCTCAAGAGCTCAACGTGTGGAGCCTGGTTCCTCTTATTTACATACTTGGTTAGCTTTTTTCTAGTTTTTTCTTTTGTTTTGTTTTGTTCCTGCCTTTTGGCAGTGAGAGTCCTATCTTTATCCCGTCTAAGGGAGATCCTCTTTGTAATGGGTAAATCCCACTTTCGGTTTATATATAAAGTTAAAAAAAAAAAAAAAAAAAAAAAATTAGTAATTTTACTTTTCATCTATAGTGTCTACATCATCAATAAAATGATAAACACTAAATTGTAGTCAAAAAATTAATACATACTAGTTTTTATGATTGTTAATTTTATTTAATATAAAAGAAGAGTTATAATGACAAAGAAAACTAAATAAATAAATATATCACTACAGTAAATTAAGACTATTCGATGTGATATATTAAAGAATTACCTTTAAAAGTAAATCTATAGTCTTATCTTCTTTTTATGTCTCCTCCACCTCTTTCACTTTTACAAAATAATTAATACTATATAAAAACAAACACAATATATATATATATAATCACTTTATATAGTATATAATTACTGAGATTTTATGGGGTTTCTTACATCAATTTGTCCCTAAATTCACTGGAATTAGAAGAAATAGGGAAATATCAGATCATATGACCTTTTGCTTCCTCTTTTTTTTTGTCGGCAACCTTTTGCTTCTTCTTTTCTATGCTTACTAAACTATTTTCACTTTACGGGTAATATTTCCAAAATCTGTTTTGATATATCTAAGCATCTAAATGTCTGCATATGAATGGTTCGGTTGTTTGTTTTGTTCTTTATTTGTTTTCGTTCTCTTTCTAACACCTCGAGAGATATTTTAGAGATTATGAAAGATCAGATCATGAGACCTTTTTGGATTTTTTTATGTAAACTATTAGCCCTTTTTACGGGTAGTATTTTGCAAAATCTGTTTTGATATTTCCAAGCATCTAAATGTCTTCATATAAATGGTTCTTTTTCTTGGTCGGCATTTTTTATGTGCTTACCTTTCACAAATTGAACGATATTCATTTTGCATTTGAATTTTGTCGCTTTCTTCTCCTAATTTTCCTAAACACTTAAGTAGCAAGTCCTATGTTTCTTAGCTTTTAATGTGTTTTATTTTCATGTAAGAAATGTGTTTTATTTATTTACTTTTGATCCTTTTATTGCAATTCTTTTCAACTATTTTTTTATAAATGTAATATATGATTTGAGTTCTAACAAATGATTATTGTTTAAAAGCTCGGAGGCAGTGTTTATGAAGTTTGTGGACAAGAATTAGCAAACCAAAAGAAAACAAATGTAGGAGCTCTCTTCTTTTTCACCCTCCTTTGCACTTTGTTTTGCACTTTCAGTTATTTTAATTAGTGATAATGTAGTAAACCCACTAGAATTATTTAACTTCTAAACTGATGCGCCGTGACAAGCTAAATCATGGGATTGATTATGATCCGTAGTAGTAGAGAATCGTCTTAAAGATTTTGTATCTCACATAACCACATGTTTTATAAGAACTATATTTGACACATACACTTGCATGTAATTAAGTAGCGATCAACTTGTTGAAATATATTTTCAAAAGAGCATGACCACGCACTTATAATAACCGTAGATCTTTCTTTTTCTTTTTTTTTTTTTTCACAGGAAGAGTACCTATTTTATTTCAAAGGAACATACATAGAGTGATACCTAAACTGGCGGATGAAAGAGCAATCCTCAGACACAAGAGTCCACATGAAGGGACAACTAGAACCCACTCCGGGGTGACTTACGGCAACAAACAAACATGCCAACTTAAAACATAACAACTAACCAAGATAAATAAACAAATTTAAATCCAAGTAGTGACCAATGATCGGGAATTTTGTTGCTACCTATAGCCCGCCACGCGAAAATATCCACTTCCTACACCCAGTGCACCACGATCTTTCTTTTTCATAAAACTTGATTTTTTTTTGTTCTTTTTCGAAATAAGAACAACTCAAAGGTCATGCATACACTTTCGGGAGTCTAATGCGAGTTATAGCCTTATAGGATACGTGGTCTCTTTATAACAGAAAAAAAAACAAAATTTACCAACAACCGAAATTGTAACTACAATAAATAAGTTCATAAGATCCAAAAAGAAAGAAAGCCCAGATAAAAATATATATACGAACAAATCAAACGCCATACACAAAGATGAATACAAACCCTCATCGCATCCCATAAACGAATGTATTTTGTATAATTGAGATCTCAAATTTGGTAATACATAATGGATTAGTTCCCTAAAAGAACTCTATAATCTAATCTTGTTGGGATTCGTTCCAAGAATTCCATTAGGCTTTTCTTGAGCTTTTACAAGAGATCGGTTACGTACAATGTCATATATATAACTCTTTTTAATCTCCATTTTTCTTTTAAGCACTTTGTCAAAAGGACATGGTATGATAAAGGATTATATACTAAAGATGTGGTGGGAAAGCATTCCGAAAAATGAACATAATAAACATTGTTTATTTGTCAGAAATATGAGTTTTATTTAGCTAGCTTTATGTTCTTGTTCTACATTTACTTAAGATAAAGCTTCATATATTATCATATTATAAAAAAAGGTATCTCTTAGAGCATCATTAATCCATATACTCACTTTAGGTCTCTTAAACATTGTTAATTATTAAAAATGATATAAGAAACTGTCATAAGAGACACTAATTATTGTTGATCTGAGGTAATAAAGAGAGGAGGTTTAAAGGGTTTAGGATGGATTTTGGGATCAAAGGGAAGGTTGTGCAAATCCCGGGTCAAGTGTACGGACGGTACGGACCGTACGGACTGTACGGCCGACCGTACGGACCACTCGACCCAAATGACTTTAAACTTGACCAAATCACATTTTGGTCTTGTGCAAATTCCGGGTCAAGTTGTACGGATCCGTACAACTCATGGTCCGTACATCCATGGCTGAAACTTGGGTCACAAGGCAGAAGGAAGAAGATAATCTTGGTGGGTGAAAAGGAAGAAGGTTAACTTGTTGGTAACTCGGTAAAGAAGTGGCTCGCGGATAAGGGGTCAAGCTTGACCAAGACAGCCTGTCCAAGGCTGGAAAGGAAAAGGCATCTGGTCAAGATGCCAAAAGCATCTCGCACCCTCATCCACTCGTTCAAACCAGGCGCGCCTCTTCCCTTAACCGGCCACGTCTCCCACTCCATAACCTTTGCTTTTTGTATCCGTTGTAACCCTAAATCTCTGCCTATATATTTGTATCTCCTCTCTGAATAATCAATCAAGCAAATCATTTCTTTCTCTTATGGTTCTCTCTTCTCTCTCTCGAGTTCATCATGAACATCGAGCAAACTCTCTTCTAATCTCAGATAAAAATAAGCCCAGATAAAAATATATATACGAACAAATCAAACGCCATACACAAAGATGAATACAAACCCTCATAGCATCCCATAAACGAATGTATTTTGTATAATTGAGATCTCAAATTTGATAATACATAATGGATTAGTGCCCTAAAAGAACTCTATAATCTAATCTTGTTGGGATTCGTTCCAAGAATTCCATTAGGCTTTTCTTGAGCTTTTACAAGAGATCGGTTACGTACAATGTCATATATATAACTCTTTTTAATCTCCATTTTTATTTTAAGCACTTTGTCAAAAGGACATGGTATGATAAATGATTATATAAAAAGATGTGGTGGGAAAGCATTCAGAAAAATGAACATAATAAACATTGTTTATTTGTCAGAAATATGAGTTTTATTTAGCTAGCTTTATGTTCTTGTTCTACATTTACTTAAGATAAAGCTTCATAGATTATCATATTATAAAAAAAAGGTATCTCTTAATACACCAATCACTTTCTCTTTCTTCTCGTGTCGGAAACCTTTACGCTACTGCTATGTTTTTTTTTCTTTACTATAGGCTTATATTTGTTTTTCTTAAAACTAATTTGAGACTTATCTATATTATTAAAATTGAAATACTTTTGAAAACAACTCTTATTTCACTCTAATAATTATAATTTATGCCATTTATTATAAATTAATTACCTATAAATATTTTTATTAGATTATTCTCTAATCAAACCTACCACAATAAAATTAAACATATTTATTTATAATCTTCTGATTAAACAAAATTATTTAAAATGTAACATACAAAATTTAAATATTAAATATTCATTTATATTATTATTCATTTCACATACAAAATATAAACTATAAATGTTCTATTAAAACATATAAGGTTATTTTCAAATATATGTTAAATACTTTAATGGTTAATAGTATTCACACATATATTTGAATTATAACAATACAATAACTAAAATTTAATTTAATATTTTCTTCAAAGAAGAAACATAGAAATAAATTTATTTTGCTTATAAAATAACTTTATCTATATATTTTATTAAAATAGAAGTGAATTTTATTTTGAAAAATAGATTTATTAACATACATAAACATACAAATTGATGTTTTAATTGATAAATAAATACTTCAAAAATGGTTAATGCAATTATGTTATATAACAATTCATTTTGATTGATTTAGCACATAATCACAATATGAACAACCAACAAATTATATAAAATTTAAAACTTTTTAAAACTGTCGATATATCATAAATTTTATATACTATAAATTGAAAACAAGTATTTATATAGATACATGTTCGTAAAACAATTACATTTTTGTGTTGTTAAAAATTCTATATGTTCATTATATTAAAATAAACATCGTGTGGTTAGGAACTTCTACTTAGAAGATGTATCCCCTAGACATTATTTGAGAAGTGATTTGTCATGTGTCATCACCACATTAATTTTGAAAGAAAAATAATGACATCAATGATGACATGGCTTAGAGTTAATTGTGACATGGACATAGATATTTATTGTTAATTTATATTTTTGGTAAGTTTATTAAAATAGATAACAGCTAATAAATCATCATTAAAATTAATATAATAATAAAAATAGAAATATCATAATTTATAATTTTGAATATGATTTAGTTTTATTTTTATAATTAAATAATTTTTATGACTAAAATAATTTTTCACAAATTTATGTTGTTTTAGTTTATTTTTTCGACTTCCAGTTACATTAGTTTATAAATTTTAAAAATAATATTAGTTTGGCGTTTTGAAAATTATATAACTAAAAAAATTTCTCTTATTTTTATAGAATTTGATTTAATATATTTTGACCAAAATAAAGAAATAAAAAAATATTTCCAAAATTATAGTTTTAAATATATACAAATGTATTATTAAATAAAATTATATTTTATTTTATATATAATTAAATGAACATGTAAAATTAAATATTATAAAAAATAATAAAATTTATAAAATATAAAAAATATTTTTAAATTTAAATTTTAAAACTTTTATTTTTGCACTTGGTGAAGGAAAACACATAGTACTTGTTTAAAATGGGGGTGGCTGAAGGACATAATCTATTTTGTTTTGTTATGACGACAACTAATAAAATCAATTACTATATTTTAATTTTATTTGTTTAATGTAGAGAAGATAATTATGTCGAACAATAATAAATCCACTAAATAGATATGCTTTGAGTTTTTACTTTATAAATAAATACATCCAAAATTCATGCTGAAAACTAGGACTCAAACGACCTTC
>CAJHQP010004021.1:0-59931 GCA_905132765.1 Moricandia arvensis | reverse complement strand
ATGTTTCCTCAGTGGGAGGATGAAAAAAATGACCTACAACTTTTGAAAATTAATAAAGACAATACATGCGGGTACGTTTGTTAAAGGTTGGATGGCAGAAGAATGAGAAGGAGAAAAAAAATGAATGGTTAGAGCTAAAGTTTCTCAGAGGCTGAGCCTCCCGCCAAAGAAGCTGAAAGAAAATAAGAAACAAAAGAACGGAACAACTCAGAAGGTGAAGCTTTCGCGTAGGAGAAGGAAGTAGCAAGAGCATTGGAAAACTCGGCTCTAGAAGAACCATAATCACTCTGTTTGGACAAAATTTCCAAAAAGTTTGGACAAGTATGACTCCGGTTCATCTCATATGATACCAACTTTGCTGAGGTCAACCGAAGCTGGAGAATGATGAAGAGTCACAGTCATGACACAGTCAAAGCTTCAGTGCAGAGCATTGAGAGTTATGTTTATGGGAAATGGCGAAAACGTTGAATAAAGTGCCCCACTACAACTTTATGTTTAGAGCCCAGAAGTCCTAATAGTCAACGGCGGGTAAAGACCCCTACTAAAGATGATAAGACCCCTGCTAAGCCCCTGCTTAAAACCCCTTGCTAAAGATGCTAAGGACCCCTGCTAAGGCACCCTGGTAAGACCCTGCTAAGACCCCTGCTAAGACCCCTGCTAAGACCCCTGCTAAAGGTGGTAAAGCCAATGCAAAAGGTTTGAGGCCAAAGCTCTGTGAGGTGAAAAAGAATTTGGTAGATGACTTTTGGTGATGTTTGATTTTGTTTCTGTTTCTCCTGGCAAGGCAAGCAGGACGCGTTACAGGCTTAGGTAAAAAAAAAAAACAACCATGAGGAGATGAAAAATACCAAACAACAGCGGCATGAGAAGAGGAAGATGACTCAGTTACAGAAGAGAGAGGCCGCTTGAGTTAAAAGAAAGAAGGCTGATATTAAAAAGAAAGAGGCGCATGAGTTAAAGCAAAAGGCGGCTTATATTAAAAGCAAGAGCGGCCTGAGTTACAGAAGAATTAGCTTAGTTAAAAGAAAAAGGGGTGGCTGGGAATAAGAAAAAGATTCGCGATGTGTAATAAGAATACCTATTCCAAGAAAGAACCGATTGTTAGGTGACAGTGAGCTAAACGATGTGACCTGAAGAAACAATCGCGTTGAATAACGAACTCTTGCCGGGTCTGATCGAGGACGAGAGGAAAAGATTTAGGCTCTGCCGAAAATAAGACTTATCGGGAGAGAAATTGTTTAATAAACCCCAAGCTGGTTAGTTGCGACAAAAGAAAATGCTCTCCAGCACGAGGATTTCCTTAATTGAGAAATGGAACGACGTGGCATTGCGGAAGAACGTGAACCTTTAGTAGCAAATCTATGATGCCTTCTGCGCACCTGTGATCCGGGCTAAACTGGAGAAACTTAGGAACACCTAAAGCCATTCGAGTTTGGATCTTTACACCATGTTGTTATACAAAATCTATTAGCAATATTGTTAAAACTAACTTGGATTTAATGTTAGAAACATTCCACATGACAAGGTTTGAAGAACCAATTAAGTTCTCAGATACCTCATCACCGAAAGAGCGTATTGGCCAACAACCCGACTATGGATGGTGGATAGTAATGTAAGTTGATAAGTTTCGGCTGAGTTAACTTCTTGTAGACTGAGTTAATAATAAGTTTTGGCTGCAGTTAATTTTCTTGTAGACTCCAGTTATATAATAAGTGTTGGCTGAGTTAATTTTCTGTTAGGCTGAGTTATATAATAAGGTCAGCTGAGTTAATTTTTTTAGGCTGTTTATACTAATAATGTCGGCTGAGTTATAAAATACGTGTCGTGAGTTAATTTTTCTTGTAGACTTGAGTTATATATTCTTTGTACAAGCATGTTGCTGCTTATATGAGGTCCAAGGGGAAGTCTTATGCAAGTTCCCACCCCATTCTGGTCCAAGCACATTGCCTTTATGGACATTTGGTTCACTCTACAATGTGATATGATTACGACTAGTTCAAGATCAAACAAAGTAGTTCAAATTCAAAAGTACTGGTTATAAGAAATTAGTACACGTCGGAATCACGAGACTGTAAGACACACTTTGAATTGGTTGGTAGATGTGGGAATCACTTAGTATGGAGTGCTTCAAACCGGAGCAATCATTGGGGGGGATTGATGTGGATCTTGTGAAGGAGAAGATTGACGTTTACGATTCCATCATGGGAGAGAAACACCAGAGATGAACAGGAAAATACTAGATGCATTTAGGCCTCTTAACTCATATGATTCCTGCAATGTTGAATGAATCATTCCTTCAACAGTACTTCAACCTACGATGAAGCAGGTCTTGCGTCCGTAGAGGAGAGGCAAAAACATTCCACAAAACACTCAATGTTGCGATTGTGGGTGTATTCGTGTAAGTTTGTCGAGTGATCTAGCGCTTGGTGTAACATTGAATGGATATCTATTCTAAATCATTCAGAGGTTTAAGAATGAAGATGGGAGCAAGAAATCTTCGCAGAAAAGAGGAGATGAATTTATTTGAATCTTTGATTTGGTTAACTATCTTAAGCATGATTTGTAGTATGGTTTGACTCTTGATATGGTAAACATACTCAGCCGTATCGTTTTATACTCAGTCGTAACTGAACAAACCCTAACTAATTACCTAAGGACACCAATATAAGATAACCTGAAACCCTAAACCCTAAACTATAAAATACGTGTACAATGTTACTTTGAAATAGATATTAAGTCCATGTGTACTACAGATTAACCATATAAGATAACCCTAAACCTCTAAACTGATTTAAAATATGTGTAAACATAAGTTATAACATAAATCCTATGTATAGAACCAAATATTATGAAGAACCTTAAAACCCTAAATCAAGTTTACCTTAGTTAATTTGAAGTTATACTAAGATATATGTTCTCTTACAACTACCTAAAGAAACATATAAGTAACCCTTAATCATATTAGAAATAAGGCTAAAAACATATACAATGTATTGTTCAACATAAATATGTATACCTTAATCATATAAGTTAAAAATAGTATACTTTCCTAATTTCCAAGTGAGACCTAAAGAGTTAATTAAAGTTTTTCCCAATTGTACTACAATTAACCATATAAGATAACCCTAAACCCTAAACTATAAATATGTGTAAACATAAGTATAAACATAAATCTTTATGTATAAAACCTAAATATTATGAAAACCCTAAACCCTAAATCATAAACTTTACTTAGGTAATTAGGTTTATAACTAAGATATATTTCTCTTTACAACTACCTAAACTAAACATATAAACGTAACCCTTAATCATATAAAATATAGGTAAAACATATACAATATATTTTCAAATAATATGTATACCTTAATCATATTAATGTTAAAATATGTATACTTTCACTATATTTCAAAGTGAGACTAGATATTAAGTCCATGTGTACACAATTAACCATATAAGATAACCCTAAACCCTAAACCCTAAACTATTAAAATAATGTTGTAACATAAGTATAAACATAAGCCTATGGTATAAACCTAAATATTATGAAAACCCTAAACCCTAAATCATAAGTTTACTTAGGTTAATTAGGTTATACTAAGATATATGTCTCTTACAACTACCTAAATAAACATATAAGGTAACCCTTAATCATATAAAATAAAGGTAAAACATATACAATGTATTTTCAAATAAATATGTATACCTTAATCATATAAAGTTAATATGTATACTTTCCTATATTTCCAAGTTTGAGACTAGATATTAAGTCCATGTGTTACTACAATTAACCATATAAGATAACCCTAAACCCTAAACCTAACTAAAATATGTGTAACATAAGTATAAACATAAATCCTATGGTATAAACCTAAATATTATGAAAACCCTAAACCCTAAATCATAAGTTTACTTAGGTAATTAGGTTATACTAAGATATGTTCTCTCACAACTACCTAAATAAACATATAAGGTAACCCTTAATCATATAAAATAAAGGTTAAAACATATATATGTATTTTCAAAATAAATATGTATAGGCCTTAATCATATAAAGTTAAATTTGTATACTTTCCTATATTTCCAAACTATATTATTATATGTGTATTATTATATTATTGTATGAAACATAAATCCAATGGTATAAAAATATGTGTAACATAAGTATAAACATAAATCCTATGGTATAAACCTAAATATTATGAAAAACCCTAAACCTAAATCCTAAACCGTAAACCGTAAACCCTAAAACCTAACCCTAACCCTAAACCCTAAATCATTTAATTACACATGACGGCTGACTTAATAAGTCAGCCGTCATGTGTAACTTATGATTTAGGGTTAGGGTTTAGTCATAAGTTACACATGACAGCTGACTTAATAAGTCAGCCGTCATGTGGTAATTAAATGCGACGTTTCATTTTTTGTAGGCGGGAACAAAAAGAAAAGTCCTGATGCGATTTCCGTGACGTTTCATTGTCCTATATCTCTCTATATATAGGCCCTTCTTAAACCTTGTCTCTCCAAATCACATACACTCTCTGAAAACCTATATCATCAGAAGTAACATAATGTCGATTGTTCCTGTTTACACAACGACCTTAGAGGTCGCTGTCAATGGCATATTAAGTTCAGCGGATCGAGATAACCTCCCCGTTTCTAAACCCTGGTGTGGGTTCCTTGGTTGACAAACAAGTGTTACGTGGTTTAGATTTTTACATGATATCTCGCAGGCGATCCGGTGATTCTTCAAGAAGGCTGGGTATATGACTGGCCGACTTACCGGTTCATTCCCTAATCATGTTAAGCGCCTCTGGTTTCTTAAACTTGCTGTAAGCACCGATTATGTATTCATATTAGATTGAATAGAAACAACACTAATATTAGTCATTTATTTTATTTTGTAGCGAAAATACACGTGGGATCCGAGGCATAATTTGTTAGTTTGGACACATTTTAATTTGGTGGCCAGAACGGTATTTCGAACTCAAATGCGCAGGTTGAGGAGGATATGGGCGCATGGCGGCGAGAAGCCTTCCTGGATGATAACTAGAGTTTGGCTTGATCTCATCGATATGTTTGATGAGTTTGGTCCTGATAATTTTGGTTGTTGAATGTAATTTTTTATGATTATTTATCTACATAAATCTCAGTCGTTTTTCTATAACTCAACCTAATTTATCATACAACTCAGCCTTGTTGTTTCATTAACTCAGCCGTCATATTCATACAACTCAGCCGTGTTGTATCTATAACTCAACCTTGTTGTTTCATTAAATCAGCCGTTCATACAACTCAGCCTTGTTGTTTCATTAACTCAGCCGTCATATTCATACAACTCAGCCTTGTTGTTTCATTAACTCAGCCGTCATATTCATACAACTCAGCCTTGTTGTTTCATTAACTCAGCCGTGTTGTTTATATAACTTGCGACGTTCAGTTTTCTATATTTCGAAAACATAACTCTAATTATTAAGGCGTGAGACTATGTCACGCATCTCGAGACTGTTATATTTACGAGACGATAACACGTTTTCAAAATACTTCAGATCCAAAAACATTTAAAAAAAAGAAAAAAAGAAAGAGATCCCAAAAATAAATGTCTTCCTCATCTAACCCTATCTCATCATGCGTTTCAGGTATGTAGATCTCGATTGTGTTCGTATATACTCTTGTTGAAATTAATAGGATTTATTGACAGAAAACGTAAACAGACGACGTCGGAATGTGGAGAGGGGTACGCCAAAACAATGTTGGTGTGGCCAACCCTCTAATATATTTACATCAGGAACTGCTAAAATCCAGGAAGATTGTACTATTGTTGTGCAGGAGGATATAATAAGGTTAGATCTTGTTCTTATATGGCATGTTTTGAAATAATTAAGTATGTGTTATTGAGTTGTAGTTTATTTGTGAAAACAGACCCATTTATTCAAATGGACGGATGAGTGTTTGGTAGAAGAGGTTGAAGATATGAAGAAAGACATGTCGGAGCTGAAAGCCAATATCGCTCGGTTAGAGAAAGAGTTCAAAGGAATGAAGATAGAATCCGAGAAAAGAGGAAAAAAATGCATCAGTGAGGTGCAGTGTTTGAGGAATGTGGTGGTTTGTGGGTTTGGTTTTGCGATAGTTTGGTTCTATTTCTTAGGTTAGATAGAATCTAAACTAAGTCAGCCGTATCGTTTCATTAAACTCAGCCATCATGTAAACATAACTCAAGTTGTAATGTTTATTTAACTCAGCCGTATCGTTTCATTAACTCAGCCATCATGTAAACATAACTCAAGTTGTAATGTTTATTTAACTCAGCCGTATCGTTTCATTAACTCAGCCATCATGTAAACATAACTCAAGTTGTAATGTTTATTTAACTCAGCCGTATCGTTTCATTAACTCAGCCATCATGTAAATATAACTCAGTCGTAATAAATACTAAAATCGTCCATTCCAATTCGCCAAACCAATTACAAATCCAATTCCATTCATACAACACTTTTATACCGGACAAGTTTTCGCATTATGCCCACCCTGTTTACAACGAGAACATGTGTGTTCTTTCCTAGGACGTTTTTTCTCAAGGGCAACCTCCAAAGCAGATTTCATCCTACTTTTCTTAGGCCTTCCTGGTTGTTGACGAACAACCGGGGGCAAGCACGGTTGGTTAGCCACATTATCTGGAACTTGGAGAGCTGAATCTATTGGCATGATCGACTCATTGTATGCATTTAACAAATAACCACTGTTATAGTAAGGACTGCACAAGGATATACGACAAACATTTCTGTCCTCGGCAGCTGCGATTGCGTGCACGCATGGTATTTTCTCCTGGTCAAAACGCCGGCATGTGCATTTTTTCGCTTCCAAGTTCACAATATGCAAAGATGAACCATATGTAACTTCAGTGCGATAAGCATCAATCCTTTGTACCGTCAACAGTCTGGCGTCAGTAACACGACCCTATTATGAAAACAAAATAAAAACATGAAGGCTGACTTATGAAAACAATATGGCTGAGTTATGGAAACATCTGACTTATGGTAACATAACGGCTGACCTATTCAAATAAGTCAGCCTTTAAATAGCGACGTTTCGTATTTTGGGCGGGAAATGCTATATTTCTCAAAGGCTGACTTATGAAAACATAAAAAGTGACTTACTTGTAGTAGTTTCTCCACACCAATCGTAAGCTCGGTAAGATGCGATGTAGCATCCTCTCTTCGTTTAGCAAACCATCTGGTCATCATGACCCGTATCGATTCTAATAGTCGAACAATGTGAAGACTTCTACCATTTGATAGTGCTTTGTTCATTGATTCCGCTATGTTCGTAGTCATCAAATTGTACCTTTCTCCAGGGAAATGAACACGCGCCCACAGTCGTACATCAGCTCTTTGGAGGTAGCCATGAAGTTCAGGATTAATCGCTTCAATCTCCTCAAACATCGTAGTAAAGTCTGACATCCTAAAACATTTTGCCGCTTTCTTCACGAGACGAAAGACCTCTTTTCCTTTGTACCGTCCCAAAATGTTCTTATATAAATGGTAAGTGCAGATTCCACGAGAAGCCAACGGATACACATTCTCAATTGCTTTCCCTATGGAGTTATGCCTATCCGAGATTATTGCAAGACCGTCATCGTCAGGAATTAAAACTTTAAGTTGGGTAAAAAACCAGTTCCACGAATCATCATTTTCAGTGTCAACCACACCGAAGGCTATCGGATAAATCTGAAAGTTACCATCCTGAGCTAGTGCGGTGAGAAGCGTCCCTTTGTATTTACCACTAAGAAACGTTCCATCGACAACGACAACTTTGCGCATGAAAGGAAAACCATTTATGCTCGCACCAAACGCAAGGAACACATACATGAATCTTCCAAACTCATCGATTTGAAGACGCGTAATTGTACCAGGATTTGCCCTTCTTATCATGTATAGGTAAGAAGGCAACTGTTCAAACCCACTTTCAGGAGTTCCCATATCGATTTCCCTTGCAAATTTTAGCGTCCTGTGTGATTTCCAATAACCCATCTGTCCAAAACGAAAACAAGACAAATAAGTCAGCCACCACGTACTAATAAATCAACTGTAAGTCAGCCGGAAGGTACGAATAAATCAGCTGTAATACACCTATAAGTCAGCCGTCATGTTAACATAAACTCAGCCTTATATATCACATTAACTCAGTCGTAGTGTTCACATTAACTCAGCCAATAAGAATAAGTAAATCAGTTGTAACATACCTTTATACCAAACTGCTTATTGATACATATTCCGACACTAGTAGGTCGAACTGAGGGACCAACATCGCCGAGAAAGTCCCTGTACAACTGTCCTAATATATCTGGTGTTGCTTTGTCGAGATCGATTAGAACGCTCAGTTACGGAACATGTATGATCCGAATCATAAATACGAACATAAAATGCTGGGGATTCCCCTTGTCTAGAAGCACGAACTCTCCAGAGACATCCAGCAACCCAACACGTAACATTGAGTGTATTCAAATTAGATACTTCTACATCAAAATCAAATCGGTCCTTCACCGTAAGAAGTTTCAGTCGTCTCTTCAAATCGGCTTTACTCTCGTATCGTTGCCCCTACAACAAGGTTTAGTGAAGACATCTGCAACCTTAGACCCTCCGGATTTCCTTGAGCTCTGCTCATTGACATGCTATGAGATGTCTTCTTAGAAGGCAGCGTTGGTTCATCTTCATCTTGTGCTGGAGACTCAAAGTATGAACTGAAGTTATCATCTTCAGATGAGGCACCCATCCGAGTCATCAAACATATCAAATCGGCTATCTCATCATCATCATCATCATCATCATCATCATCATCATATTCTTCTTCTTCTTCTTCTTCTTCTTCTTCTTCTTCTTCTTTCTTCTTCTTCTTTCTTCTTCTCTTCTTCTTCTTCTTCTTCTTCTTCTTCTTCTTCTTCTTCTTCTTCTTCTTCTTCTTCTCTCTTCTTCTTCTTCTTCTTCTTCTTCTCTTCTTCTTCTTCTTCTTCTTCTTCTTCTTCTTCTTCTTCTTCTTCTTCTTCTTCTTCTTCTTTCTTCTTCTTCTTCTTCTTCTTCTTCTCTTCTCTTCTTCTTTCTTCTTCTTCTTCTTCTTCTTCTTCTTTCTTCTTCTTCTTTCGACACCATAACTGAATAGCCTTTTCTTCTCGATTTTTTTCGTAATCTCCACACACAGACGTAGCTGTTCCACTTTTCTTAGAGCTACAAGAAGATTCAACTGTCGAGTATTGGAGACGTAAACTGGTGGAGTATCGTGCGCCATTGTTTTCAAAGCTTTATTCGATAAACTGTAGCTCAGTTGAATCTGATGAGTCGACTCCTTTAATCCGTAATCGTCAACAACAGATTTCGCAAGTTCGTCGAGTGTTGTTTTTTCATCTATATGCAGAACTCTACACCCTCTATTGTTGGGCTCAAATACATATCTGTTTTTCTTTACCCAATTACCAGAAACAACAACTACAGGATCCATAAGATGTTGTAAAGAATCGAATAACAATGAAGAAAATAATAACAATAAAGAAGAAGAAGAAGAAGAAGAAGAAACGGCGTCTGTTCGTTAACTCAGCCACTAATTATGACGTGGAAAATCGGAACTGATGACATGGAAAATCGAAATTGATGACATGGAAAATCGTTAAGTCAGCCACCAAACGAACACAATACTAATCCTACATAAATCAGCCATCAAGTACAAATATAAGCCAGTCGTAACGTCGTACTATTCTAGTAATTAATCTTTTGCAAATAAACCAGCCGTAATTTCGCTGAAAACTTTAAGTCAGCCGCTTCGTCAAATAACCCAGTCGTGAAGTGAATGATATTCTAGTAATTAATCTTTCGCTAATAAGTCAGCCATAACAGGGCTGAGTTTAAAGTTTAATCCAGCTCTTAATGACTGATTAACGTAAATCAGCCGTAACAAACTCCCATAACTCAGTCTGCCGAGAACCATAACTCAGCCTTGTCTTATCAAAAACTCAGCCAGATGTTCGACAAATCAGCCTACCCATGTATAAATCAGCCGTAACTTGTGTCGTAAGTCAGTCATAATCTCATAAATCAGCCAGATTTCTTTAAATCAGTCGTCACGTACGGCTGATTTATGTTTGCAAGTCAGCCAATTTCTCATAAGTCAGCCACAGGTTTAAATCAGCCACTATGTAACATAACCCAGCCGTCAATACCGCCTTAGCGCTTAACGGCTGATTTCAGAAAAAGATCGCCTGCGATTTCCGACGTGGGGTGAAAAAGTAATGGCATTCTTGTAATTATGTTTTTTGTATAACGTAGTACAAGGGTACGCTGGGCATTTAAGAAAATGCCAGTAATAAAAAAAAGATTTGTAACACTCTAGTAATTAAACACTAAAATGTTGACATTTGAGTCAACTTCCCAAACAATAAAGCTGGTCGATATATATTGTGTAATTTTATTATTATTTGTTCTGTCACATTGTATAGTTTATTGTTGTTAATAAATCCCTAAATGGAATTGTCATTAAGAAACTTTAATTTAGTTTTTTTGAAACACAACCTTAATTTAAATTCACTGACAAAGTTAGGTATTACAACTAAAGGCAATCACATCTGCCAAACTCTGTTTTGATAAGCTATCAGCTTCACCATTTCTCTCTCTAGAGATCCAACGAAACTTGATATTATCAAATGATTTGGCAAGTGAAATTATGTCGGCTGTGATGGTGTAGATGTTCCGAAGAGTTTGATCACCGCTTGTATGATTGGGTTGGAATCTGATTCACAGCAGAGGCTTGTGTATCCTAGAAGTCTGCAGCTCGCAAATAGCTTGTCCCGAAGAGCTAGCCCTTCAGCCACGAGCGGAGATTCAACAAAGCGAGTCGCAGTTCAGAAGGATCCGGGTTGTTGTGGTTGTCTGAGAGTTAAATTAATTCAAAAGGATATAAAATTGTTTTATACAACAAAGTTTTTTTTCTAACCTTTGTACAACAAAGTTACTAAATGAAAATCAGATTATGAACACTTTTAAAGCGTTGTTGACTTAAACTTGAAGTTAACTTAAATTATAAGTTATCTTAATGTGTTAGGATTAGAAAAAAAAAGAAATATGTCTTTTAAAATGAGTTTAGGAAAATAAGATCACTATATAAGGTGATACAAAAATACCATGATGTGGTATATCTTAATGAGATTGAAAAGAGCTTTAGTTTTTGAGTTTAAGTTTTCTAAAGTAATAAGAAAATGTACTCTTAATCTTGGTTTTGTGTGAGTTTGATTTCATAATTGGTATCACAACTTTATGAGATCAATAAACCCAAACGAACGAGAAGAGAATTAAAGAAGCTTTGTGAGAAGACAGAGCTATAGGGGGATCTAACGACCAATCGAAGAGAGTAAATCATTCAATATACAATGTTCAATTCTCAATACTACAAAGTACACAGTATGGAGCATGCAAATGAAAGTAGCGTTAAAGGTTCATAAAGTCTGGGGAATTGATTAGAACCATGCATAGACGATGGAGACAAGAGTGATATGGCAAGAGCCCTTCTATTACAATCGATACCTGAATCTCCAATCCTACAAATTTGCAACCACGATACATCTAAAGAAGTTGGGAAGCAATTAAGGCTTGACAAGTAGGAACGGATATGGTCTCGAGAAGCTCGCCTTCAGAATCTAATGGATGACTTCAGTCGAATGAAGATGGAAAGAAACTGACACCATTGGACGACCTTCTCGGGAAAACTTTCAGAATTATCCTCAAAATGGGCAGCTTTGGGAGAGGTTATTGAGAAATCTAAACTTCTGAAGAATTTCTAAACAGCCTTTCTCAAAGGAAATACATACATATCATCGCTGCGCTTGAGCAAGTTCTAAACCAAAACACGACGAGTTTTGAAGATATTGTTGGAAGGTTAAAAGCTTAAGAAGAAAGAATCCAAGATGAAGATCAACAAGAGATCAATGGAAACTCATGTACACTATTATGGATTCTACGAATCAACATGACAGCTATGGTAGAGGAAGAGGATGGGAGGACTTTCTTGGAAACAGAAGACGAGGGCGTGGAATGTACAACAATCGACGTGACTGGAGACAAGGAAATGACACATCACGAGTAGCATGTTACCGGTGTGATAAAACCGACCACTATGCTTACAATTTTCCTGATCGATTACTAAAACTGTAGGAGACACAAGAGAGTGAGAATGACAACAGGCATGAAGCATAGGAGTTGATGATGCACGAGGTAGTATACCTCAATGAAGATAATGTCATGCCAAGCAAGTTTGAGGCACACTCCGAGATGATAACAATGGTATTTGGGACAACAGAGCAAGTAAACATAATGACTGGTAATTAAAATTTATCTTTTTCTCGGATTAGATGAGAAGATTATGGTAAAAGTAAGGTTGGCGACGAATCTCATATCAATATATAAAAGGAAAAGGATCAAGCCTTTTCAACCGAGATAAGAAAGTGCCAAGCGTCTCTAGCTGATGTGTACTTTATACACTATATTAGAGGAGTAAGTATCATAACAGCCTTGCAAAGGCTACACGAAGCTGGTTGTAATGTTGAATGAGAGAAAACTACCTAACTTTGTATGATCGAGAAGGTAACTTGCTTGCGTGAAGTCGATAGGTCAAAAAATCGATATGCAAAGTGACCATGGAGGTTGAGAGCTACTAAGTGTCTTCAGGCTGCACAAAACTCACGCGGGAAACTTGGCAACGTAAGACTTTAGAAATTTGGTGATCTTGATACTATGAGATCGATGATGAAAAAGAATGTAATCAATTGAATGGCCTATGATCAATCATCGAGAAGAGTACTTGGCGCAGTTTTGATCAGATGACAGCGGAAGACAAACAACCACACACCCCACCGAAACCACGCTCGGAACCGCAGCGTACAGGCCCGCCGCAAAGCAAAGTACGCGGCCCGACAGAGGAGAAGACCCAAGGCGACGGCTTGCGAGGCCCAACCCGCGGCCGAAAAACCAGGCAGACCCCACGCCCATCAGACAACCCCGGAAAGCGTACCCCGCGTTGCCGAAGCTGCCCAGCCACACAGTCTCGTTTTTCGATATTTGATCTACATAGGCCATGTCAATTGCATACTTGCCTTATGCCATCTCAGATCTCACTTAGTTATCAACGGATCACGCAAAAGTCTAAGTCTGAACGCACCCCAGCGGGCCGAGCCCAACGTGGGCACCAGGGGGGCTGCAAGCCGCAAACACCGCAAACGGCCGCCCCTCAGGAGCGCCAACGCGCGGCGCCACCCTCCACAAGCCCCCTTTTTAGAGAGGGAAAGGAAATAAAGAAGAAGGTCGTTTTCGGAAGGCCAACCAGGCATACGAGCCCTCACCATATCTTGATATAAATCCATGGATTATATGTGGACCCATAACCCCCTCAACAGCAGCAAGAAATAGTTATATATTTGTTTTGTAATCGATGATCATTCTCGGGTACATGTGGTCAATCTGTGTGAAGAGAGAGAGTGAAGCTTTGAGAAGTTTAAAAGATTCAAGCAGCATTGTCAGAAAAGGAGACAGGTCTACATCAAACTTTGCGGAAAGATAGACGGGGTGGTGAGTTCACTATCTAACGAGTTTCAGAATTTCTGCAAGTCATGGAATAAAAAGGCATCTAACCGCCCCATACTCGCCCACAGCAGAACGGAGTTGTTGAAAAACGCAACAAGACTTTAATGGAGATGACTAGAAGCATAATGAAACATATGAGTATTCTAAACTACTTATGGGGAGAAGCTTTAAAACATTAAACATATCTCATAATAGAATTGACACTCATACCCTAAAAAAGAGAAAACTCCATATGAAAGCTTTTAAGAAGAAGAAGCCGAATGTAGAGCACCTCCGCATATTTGGCTGCGTCTTCTATGCCAAGAGAGAAGCACTATCTCAAGAAACGTGATGATAAGTCCGCGAGCATTAGTGCACCTTGGAATGGAACCAGGATCAAAATCGTATTGATTATTTGGTCCAAAAGCTCGCAAAGTGATAGTAAGCATAGACGTAATCATTGATGAACACAAAAGCTAGAGTTGGAATATAATAAGAGAAGAGTCAAGCGGAGAACAAGGAGCATTAACGTTTCCAGTGTACATTTATGTAGAAGAGAAGCAACATAATAAGAATTAAGAAGGTAACGATAGCAAGCAAGTAGCGATGGTGAATACATCGAAGACAAAGAAGGAAAGTTATGAAGAAACATAGAACCTTGAAACAGAGTCTCAGGCACAATGAGAAGGTTTAGAAGAGTAACTACGAGACCTCACTACCTCGAGGATTATGTCTTTCTGACTGAAGTAGCATAAACTGAAAAAATAACTTCTTCTAATTAGTGAAGAACCATGGGACTGGAATGAGGCAAAAAGAGATAAAGGTTTGGCAGAGAAGCCTGTGAAGATGAGACTTCTTTATAAAGAAAAAAAACATGGACTTTTGTCGAGTTTCCTTTAGACTGTAAAGCTATTAGTTGAAGAGGGGTTTTAAGATAATACGCAATGCAAATGGGTGTATAATCCAAATACAAAGCCTGGCTCGTCGCTAAGGTTATGTGAACATCATGGTGTTTATTTTGAAGAAGTATTTGCACCAATAGCAAGAATAGAAACGATTCGGATTGTCATTGCATTGTGCGCCTCTAATGGATTGGAAATTCACCATCTTGCGTAAACAGATTTTCTTCATGGGGACTTGAGTGAAGAAGTTTATGTTTTGCAACCTGAGGGCCTCAAGATCAAAGGTAGTGAGAACAAGGGTGTATAAATTGCATAAAGCTCTCAATGGTTTGAGACAAGCACCTATGGCTTGGAACATCAAGCTAAAGGTTGATCTTTAAGGAAACTAAACTTCTCTAAGTGCTACAAGGAGCCGTTGTTGTTCAGAAAGGAATCAAAGGGGAGCATTCTTCTAGTTGCAGTCTATGTAGAATGATCTACTTGTCACATGTCGAGCTTGGACGTCGTACGAGAAATTTAAGGCTGATATGGCAACCAAATTTGAAACAAGTGACCTTGGTAAGCTCACTTATTATCTCGGTATCGAAGTGGCTCAACTTAAAGACGATATAATTTTGTATCAAGAAAGATATCAAGTAAGATACTAAAGGAAGCGGGTATGAGTGATTGCAATATGGTTCATGTTCATATGGATCCTAGTTTAAAGTTATCTAAGGCGCCAGAGGAGGAAGGAATCAGTGAGAAGGATTTCAGGAGAAACATTGGTTGTCTATGATATTTGATTAATACCGACCTGATCTAAGTCATTGCGTTTGAGTACTTAGTCGTTACATGCACGAACCCAAGGTATCACATGGTGTGGATTTTAAACAAGTGCTACGGGTATCTGCAAGCCACATGCGGGCTTGGACTGTATTTCAAGTGTGAAAGCAAGAAAGACTCATAGGTTACAAGCGGCAGTTTTTACAATGTAGATCCGCATAACGGAGGAGCCATGACATGACAGATATTTTATCTTAATGAATGTCTTGTTACGTGGTGCTCACAAAAGCAGGACACAGTTGCCGCTCCTCTTCATGTGAAACTGAGTTTATGGCAGCTACGGAAACTGCAAAGCAAGCGTTACGGTTTCAAGAGTTAATGGAGGAGACCATGGATAAGGAAGCCAACAAAAGTAGTGATTCATATAGACAATAAATCTGCTATTTTTCTTACTAAAAACCCAACGTTTCATGGCAGAAGCAAACACATACACAAGCGATAGCATTTTACTAGAGAATATGTTGAAGAGGGTCTTGTGGACGTAGAGTTCATAGCTGGAAAAGAACAGAAGGCTGATATATTAACTAAATCACTTAGAAGAATCAATTTCAAAGACATGAGAGATCTCATTAGAGTTCAAGATATGAAGAATAGAAGATTTCAAGCTTATGGGTGAGAATGTTGACTTAAGCTTGAAGTTAACTTATGTTATATTGTTATCCTAATGAGTTTAGGATTAGAAAAGGGTATATGTCTTTTCTATTGAGTTTAGGAAAATAAAATCACTATATAAGGAGATACCATGATGTTGTATTAACTTATGAGATTTGAGAGAGAGCTTTACTTTTTGAGTTATGTTTCTAAAGCAATAAGAAAGTGTTTTCTTAATCATGGTTTGTGTGAGTTTGATTTCAATTAACATTTCTATCAACTTGTAGCCAACCATAGCTGCATGGTTACTTCATAGCCTCGCTTCTAATTCAATATTAACGAAAGAATTTGATTTCTGACTTGCATGTCGAGTTCTTTTATCAAACTTGTTGTGTCCGTTGAGTCTCCCCAATTCTTCCTGCATTCATTTTCACCATATCATGTAAATTGTTGCTTGACATGCGAATGAGAGAAGAAAATGTTGGAGCTCTGTTTTTACCAAAATTGGTGGCTGGCTTTTTTGAATTTTCTGGTGGCTTTTACGGCCAGCCCGGTGGTCTTAATGACCAGATTAGTAGCTAATTGGAAAACTTGCAACGAGCACTACAATCTAGTATATTTACAAGTCAAAAACAAAGCTAAAGCGAATGAGAAATGAGGTCATGAAGTGATGAACTTGGAATGTAAACACAGTTAATATTTTAAATAAAGTGTCAAACTTAACAAAGTTCCACATCATGTATGTGAGGGAAATGAGGGTAGTATAAATATGTTATCAACTCCCATAAAGTTGAAAATGACGCATGAGAGAGGCTGGGCTCGCCCCACGCGCGCCGCTGGCTGTCTGGCCGGCTTGGGCGTTGTGGGGTCTTGGTGAATGCCCAATAAAGTTCTTTTTGGACCAAATTACTTTTGTTTTTTAGCGATTTTTGAATCAAAAACATCATGATGTTTATATCTAAACGCTGTGTAGTTCTTATCAAAACAACACTCATTTCATCTATTTTGCCAATATATATATTATAAACGAGAAAGAGGATCTTGGGGAGGGAAGTTTCGTAACTCACTTTCCCCAATATCCGCTAGATTTTCGCCCACGTGCAACACTTGTTGTGGGAAGTGACTCTCCTCTTTCTATATAAATAAACCTGACTCTCCTCATTCATTCACAACTTTTTCACATCAAGTGAAAACCAACAAAAAATCTCCCAGTGCGAGTTTCTGTAGAGAGTGTTTTGTAGTTCTATAGTTCGTAGGGGTTGCTCACGAGTGCCGCGTGACAACCTATCGTGGTTTTATCCTGGGACTAATTTGCATAAGCCGTCACAGTTACGAGCGAATATTAAGAGTTTAAGGAAATAGATTTATCTTGACTTCATAGTCTGTATTTTCTAAAAACATTTTTGTATCCGGTTCATTTCATTTTTGATTCGTCTATTTCTTGTAAATATCACTATCATTAATTTGTTTACATCGATTCGCTTTTCCGGCTTCTACAGAAAAGTCTATGTTTTTTTGTTGCTTATTTGCCAAAAACAGATGCAACAAACTCGTCAATCAACCACCTCACGGTTATTTAGAAAACTTTTTGAAAATTTTACGCCAAATTTATATTGAGAAAGCACATGAGAAAAAAGATCTAATGTTTGCATTGTGAGCTTTGCATAGAATGCATTCTTGAATTCATATTTGAATTCCAAGTGATCATCCTATCCCCCATTGAAAGTCTGTACTAACACCTACCCATGCTAATAAACTGAATTTCTGAGTAGATTTTGTGAACCAAACCGGCGTTACACCACATGCAGTGAAGAAGCTCTTATAAGATTCCAAGTATTCTTTGAGTTGAAGAGTTCTTTGTACACATCTGTACTCTGTTTCCAGATCGAATGTCATCTTCTTCCGATAATAAACCTCTACGAGCCTCAACAGCTTGTTAGAGCACATGGTGTCTGATTTGTGTCATCTTCTTCGGCGACTTGGTAGGAAAACATATGCAACAGTGGTTTTCAGTTGAAACCCCATATTAGTGCATCCTATGTGTCTCGTTAAATCATGTAACCTGTAGAGGGACAACCACATATAAAACCAGAAACAAGTCTGGTTTCTACTTTTAAACATTTATCCTATGGAAGGTGTGATGTAGGGTTCAATACTTCATGATCTTACGCCACATCAATGATCCTACATTTTGTTTTTTCTCGTATCGACCAAAAGTTTTATCTCGTACTAAATCAGTTTGGCTCCAACTAACCCACCAAGGGTCTTAGGGTATACAAATCACGATATTAGACGAATGCATTAAGGCTGTGTTTACTTCCCTCGAGTGATCGAACCCCTAGACCTCACTCTTGCTTCAGTATGCAGACATTTTTCCAAGATATTTTGCTTTGTTATCGCTTAGACCAGGTCCTGACCAGAGGAACGAAGAACACAAGAAATTAATCTCTTTCAGCATTGCTTGAGGTAGTCTGGATGTTCGAGAGCCAAGTTTAGTTGTACGTGCAATGACTGATTGGATAAAATGTAGATGACCCACATATTTAAGATATCTTGCTGTCCAAGAACAGATGCTCTGTTTAATATTTTCTAGTTGTGGCTGATAGTAAACTTGTCGACATTTTTCTTAGAGAGAAGAGGAAGGCCTAAGTAATGAATCAGAAACTGCCCTATTGCAAATGATAAATTGTCTTCGATTTCCTCAAGGACTGAATCCTTAATACCAGCTTAATACATCGTTGAATTCTCCAGACTAATCTTTAAAACCTGATATATTGGTGAAATAGTTGAACACTTCCACAATGCTTGCCACTGGGTTAATCTTCTCATGACTGAAGACTAAGATATCATCAGAAATGACAAAGGAGTATTGGAGTGACCTCGGTCAGATCCCCTTTCCAAGAAATCACTTGAGGGTGTTTGAGGGCGGATCCTAGAGGTTAGGATACCTCTTTGGACGAGTGATGGTCTTCACTCAAAGGTGTGAATGTCCTTGTGTTGTGTAGATGGTTCAAACCCTACGAGTGAACCTCATTTACGTTGGCTTGAATGGCATGTCTGGAAGGTTCCCGTACCTTATGAACATGGCATTGTTTAAGTAAAACAAAAGATAAAGTCTCATGAGAGAGAAATAACTAGAGAGAGAATTTCTCAATATTATACAATTTTATTCAATAATTTCTTAAGTAAAAATGTGTAGGCTACATAGGTTTTGCATACTAAATCATAGAATAGTAAAAAGAAAACCTAGCCAACACTTAGAAAAAGTGAACAACACTATTGGTTTTAAACTAGAATTAAAAAACTTAAGTAAATAGGAAAACTGCCTAAATGACTTTGTGTCGAATCGAAAAATTCTCGATCATCTTCTTCTTTGACCTGATCCAAATCAATGTGGTCGTTGATAAATCTCTTCCTTAGGCACAATCGGTCTAAAAAAGTGACCTCCTTTACTTGTGATAAGCCCATCTCTTCTTAGGCCCCAATTATTGCTTCAGCTCCGGTTTGCTCATTTCACCGATCAAACCATCTCTTCCGATTAACCATCTTCTCTGGTTCGTTTAGCTCATCAAGGTCACTCCTGATGAACTCATCTAGCTTGTAACTTAGTCATCCATGTAATCCCAAAGTCAATCTGTGGTTGATAAACAAAATAACAAGGTTGATACCCTTCTCGCGGTTCAACACCTCATTGATCAAGCCAATAAGTTCTCCAGTAAACCCATTCGACCCATGCTATGATCCATTGCATAATTTGGCTTATGCATTTTCTTCAAAACCCTTCACGTTGAGGATGGTCAGGATCACTCCAAGTACGCCCCATATTTTGACATTACGGGTGAAATCCCATTTTCTGTCTAAATCAATTTATCCAGGAGCTTAGAGAGAACATTCATGCTGATCACAAACATGCATGGATATAAAGATCATCCTTGATGCAGAACTCTTTCACTGTTAAAAAACCTTGCAAGCTCTGCATCAACTTGTATCGAGAAAGATAATGTGGTGATACACAAGGATATCGAATGAAAGAAATGTGGAGGGAACTTCAACTCTTTAAGAGAGTTCATTAAAAATGGCCACTTCACCTTATCAAATGCCTTAGAGATATCAAATTTAGCCACACAACTAGATGAGATGGAATCATCATTGATGCGTATTCGAAAAGGAAAACCTCGTTCCAATCCCAATTGAAGGAGGTGTTGGGCAAATCTTTGAGCTTTAGGGCTCTTGGACATGATGATGATCTTCACACAAGGTTATGGATTTCCTTGTGTTGTCTAAACTCAGTGGCCTAGGAGAGTAACATTGTTTGTAGCTCTGAATATCTCGTAATGGGAGATTTCTCTCCAAGAGATCACGTTCACCATTTGTGAAGAAAGGAGATAGTGTCGTCTCAATATGAAGTTTGCCACGAAAAAGAAGTTTATTAAAAGAAGGGTTAGATATACATTGATGTGGTGCTTGTGCATATAAAGTCTAAACGAATAAATATATCCTAAACTAGATTGGTTTAAGGAAACCTAATTTTAATCATATTTCTAATTGGTTTAAGGTTAACAAACCGACTCCTAATGGTTTGAAATGCCCAGTTTCTAATCCTACTTAGTTTATAAAACACCAAGCCTAATCCTAATAGGTCTACACTTACTAAAATACTAATACATTTACATAAATCATAAGCCTATCTTGAGCCAAGAGGGTCGATCTTTCTTCTTCTTGGGCCGATAAGATTCAATATTCGACCACAAACATTTTTGGGCGAGCCATGACCAACTTCAGCACGTCCAATATATTCCTCTGACCCACATGGTTAATGAAAGCCATATATCTGGTCCAGTTAAGCTCTGGTGCTTAAGTTTTCATTCAAGCTCATCATCGACCATACCGGCTCGTTGCTTTAATTTAACGGGTATGCCCATTAATGAACATGCCTAAACAGGCTGACCCGTTTTTAAGTCTGTTTATTTTCTCATGATAATAAATGGGCCACAAGCTAACAATTTATACTAGGGCCGTTTAGGCTCACGACACCAAGCCAATTTAAACGAGTATCCATTTATTTAACGGGTATGTCAGTAACGACAGGAGCCCAAAATTGGTCTGACCCTTGTAAAGACGAGCATTTACTTATTTTCATGATAATAAATAGGCTCAGGGCCAACAATTTATATACTAGGTCGCATCTACGCCCAGTGTGCTTCAAGCCCATTTTAACATCTCTATCCAAAGACGTACAGTCACGCCGAGCTGCGGACAGCAGTGGCACAAACGTGGGGAGCCATCTCTTCTCCGAAGTGTTTAACTAAACTTAGTGTGTGAAGATATATATATGATGACTTGACTCTGCTTCTCACAACCGATGTGGAAAGTTTCTCGTTTTCATTCGTAACAGCCAAAGGTTTTGAATGTTACCCATAGGCCTCATTTATTTCACTCATTGGCCTTTTATTATTTTAGTCACTAGGGTTTAATAAATTGGCAACATACATGTCTGATGTACTCTTTCTTTTCTCTTTGTTTTCGAATGAGAAGCTTGTGCCAATCTGCGGCAAGTCTGTCGTGAGATCTTGCTTGATGAAGAAGAAAGAGCTTAATGCCACTAACTTAGTCTTGAAGAGAATAAAGAGCTAGATGTACACATAATCAGAGTTTAAATAGTTAAACGTTCATGCTCTCCCAAAGCTCTTGCAGCTAGAACTGTGTGGTTTGAGCAGGATACAAGAGTTCTATGATAATAACGGAATGGATGAACTAGTCAGCGATCCAGAGCCTCAGTCGCAAACACTTTTCATACTCTTTCATTGCATTTGTATTATTTCTCTAAGAAGGACTTGTCCTTTTCTTCTTACTTTTGCATTCTCCAGAGAGTTCAAAACTCGGCGAGCTCTTGGTCCTGGTGATCTTAAGTCAAATAACCGATTTGAAGAGTTAATCCCATAATGTCCAGTGTACCTTCTCTGTAGATCGATGAATTTATAAAGCTTTTACGATGGACTAATTGTCATGGAATCTACAGGCTGGTGAGCTCGTGTTGATCAACATGGAGGTTCCAAAAGATGAGCTCATGCTGATGACCACAGAAGAAGAGCCTTGGTTCCCACTGTAACTGAGATCAAATCCAAGTTTTGAATTTTCTAGAACGAGATGCCGAGATCAAATCATAAGATGCCATCCATTACAAGAAAACATTTATATTCTGACTACAAAATCAATCCCTAATCAGTCACTAAATGAAGTTTGATGACTGCCTTGCGACTGACCTATGTGGTGATAAATCAGGGCGTCGCAAATGAAAAAAAGTTTCAGATCATTCGTTATTTAACGACTGATTTGTGACTGTATTGCGAGTATTGTTGGTAGTTGTAACGTGGTTGCAGCTTAGTCACTAGAATATACGACTAACCAGCGACTAATTTACGTCTGCTTTGCCACTTTTATACAATTGCTACGTGCCCAGAGAAATGTCGTCGCTCTGTGGTTAGGGGGGTTTCAAGTCTCTAATCAGCTGGTAAATTCGGAGATCATTTAGCGTCTGATTTATTAAATGCAGTTGCGAAACAGTCGCCAAATTTACCAACTGATTAGAGACTAACTTCTTAAGTGCATTCAATAATCAGCCGCTAAATTTAGCGAAACATTAGAGACTTCACTTAAGAAGTTAGTCTCTAATCCGTCGCCAATGGTGGTCTTTAGTCGACCATTATGTGACTGTTTTGGGATATTTTACCGATATGATCGAGTATACAATTTGATTTTCTCGATTTTTTGTTTAGATGAGCTAATGCTATTAAAAACCTATGCTAATAGTACTACTAATCACAAATTAAAACTTATTTATAAAGGATTTGAAATTCACAAATTAATCTCATATATTCCTATGGAGATAACAAAAGCAAATTGCAATTGAAAGCACAAAATAAACTCCTATTCTTATGGAGTTAACAAAAACCAAAGCCATAAGTTTAAAGCTCTCATGATGTAAAAAAAACATACCCAAATACAGAACAAGTCATCATGAGGAAGAGTTAGCAGCCATAAACTCTTGGAACCTAGGATCGCTTGCAGCCAAAAACTTCCCCACCAAAGAGAGCTCGTTGATCTTCTTTGCGTGCTCTGCATTACAAGCAGCTTGCTGCTCTATTTTGCGGTGAGCGTCTTCTAGCTGTTTTTTCAAATCGAGGAATGCATAAGAGGAGTATTCACTGAAATTCAGCTTCCCAGTGACGAGAGTTTGCTGGAGGCTTCCAATTCCATAGTGTTGTCCTCTTTGTTCGTAAAAGTAGACTACAAAAAAAATATAATGGTTAGAATAAAAACCAGATGATTTTTTTTATTAAAACAAACCAGAAAATAAATAAGCAGTTTACCACTAGGAATAGCTCGTTATCCTCGTCTAATGGGAGTTGTGGATCATTGAAAACACCATCTGATCCCTGTGAGTTTTCACTCTCAAGGACAATCAACTTGGCTTCTTTGTTATTTTGATGTGTCTCTACAACCTGTTGGGCTTTCATATAAACAAAGGTCTCATCCTTTGTTGTATGTGTCGTGATGAAAATTTCACCAAGAGTAACTGGTCTACCCAATTCTTCAACCGGAAATGGTAAACAAATCCTGAAGATTAATGACAAAAATTAATGTTTAAATTGTATGAATGGAGCTAAAAGCAACTTATCATTTCATGTTCTATTTGTAAGAAAGACTTTTGGGCCGGAGTTGTGCTTGTGAAGACCAAGTTCTTTAAGATCAGACATCGCGTTGTCGCACTCTTCTCCATGGCATCGGCAGTGTCCCAATAGTCTGTCACCTCTTTCCACAAAGTATCGTGGATCCAGTTTGGTTGCACTTGAGAAGTCCTACAAGTGCTAACCATGCCTTTAATACGTCGCTGGTATATCTCCTCAAAGTTCTCCTGAACAACACCAGCGTGTGTCGGATCCCAAATGTGTGTTTTCTGAAAAAGAAGTGAGAGGTGGGTTATATATCAAATTAGAATTACTGCAAATTCTAATAATAGACTCTAATAATTATATAAATAGTTACTGGTAACTCTAAAAGTAATTATAACAGTTAAATGATGAAGTTTATAAGAAAAAATTACTGCAAATTGTATAAATAATCTCTCTTGTCTCCTCCTAGGCACAACAGTCCAACTGTAAAAAGGACAATCAAACTTGTTTGTAAAGATTTTTATGATCTTTGGGTCATATTTTTCTTGTCACAACAAAACCTCAAAAAACAAAAACAAATAATTTATATATTAATGAAGTAACCAAAACTGTGAGAGTGAATAACATCAAACACTCAGAATATTGAAAAATCATTTAAAAAGAGATAAACCAAAAAAATAAATCAGTGAAAACATGCATCATCAATAATCCGAGTCCATATCTCTGCATTAATTCATAAGGACACAAAAAAATTATAACGTAGTGCATAGTCCGAGTCCATACCTCTGCATTAATTCGTAAGGACACAATAAAACTAAATCATTGCTAGTTAGCTGTAAATTGCTAGTTCCGTTGTTGTCCCGCAAGCAAGTTGGAAGATATATATAAACACATTTGACCAGAGAATACAATATAAAATATAATAATATGATAATCAGAAATATAATAATATAACAATTTTGAGTAGAGACTACAATATAAAAGATCCATGAAAATGAGAAAGCACCAATATCCATCGACTATAATGTAAAATTCCAAAGCAACGTTACTCCCTTATTCTCTCTACTTACTCACACAACACTTTTGACGAGAGACTAACATCAAACATCAAACACTCAAAACAATAAACACTCAAAAGTTAAGAGACAGAGACTAACATCAAACACTCTGACACATTAATATATATATAATATATATAAAACTCAAAATTGAGAACCATAATTTACTAACCAAGTGGTTCCAGGCTCAGAGGTTGGAGAAAGAGTCTGAGTATAGAGCTCCTAACCTGGCTGGGATAGAAGAGCGCTGAGAACACTTAGGGTCTCATTAGAGAGACTTGGTTCTACTAGAGGAGGTGGGTTGAGATCCGGTTCAACAGCTTTTGGACCTTCTGTAGTCGAGGTGTTTTGAGCGTGAGAGCTTCTAGGAGAGTGTTTAGTGGTTGACGTTTCAAACGTTCTCGGTTGTGGCGGTGGAGATGTTTGAGGAAGAGGCGCTGAAGTGGCTTGAGGTTGGATCGGTGAGTGTTGGAAGAGCTGCCTCGGATGTGGGTAGTCATTGACGGCTAGTGGAGATCAGCGGTTGGGGAGAGGAGATGGATCTATAATCCTAGGAACAAACTGGTACTGGGAGGGAAGGGGAGATGGTTTTTGGGATGGTTTCTTCTTTCTTGCTGACATCGTGTCGATAGAGAGAGTTTAGGGATTTGGAGATATCAATAGAGAGAGGTTTTTGGTGGATTAACACCGTTTAACCGCTCAGAATAAAACTTCTCACCAGTCAAATAATCAGGTGGAAATTTCTTTAAGGCGTGTTTTCCCTTCAAGAAATCCTTTATGTTCTTCCTAGTGGCTGATCATAAGGAAGGAATCTTCTGTGACAATCAAATCAACATTTCTTCATTCCATTAGGCAGATAAAAAGCCTTTGTATTTTCCATGCAAATTGGACGTGCCAATTTACCATGGGTCATCCATCCTGATGGCATGCCACACAACCGGAAAGTCGATTATCGTCCACAAAAGGACGTTTTTTAGATTAAATTTTGATGCAAGGACACATCACATGCTTCAATTCCAGTTGACAACAATTCTTTTAACTCCGCAATCAAAGGTTTGAGGAAGATATCAAGACTAGCTCGCAGATGATTTGGCCCATAATTTAGAATTGTAAGAAACAAGTACTCTGTTTGCATGCACATACCCGGGGGCATAATATATGGAGTCTCATTGCACTGCAGTCTTCTTGCTCTGATACATTCTCTTCAACCTATCAGCTATAAGAAGATACCACATACGACTATATGGTACTTTGGTTCGACGTTGTTTGTCTGTAGGTTTTCATCCGTCTGCACCACAAGACTGACAATTTCCCACCTTTCATCTTCTTTCCAAATATCATACAATTGTTGATACATACATCAATTATACAATATGGGAGCCTTAAATTGCGCATCAACTTCTCTGTCTCATTAAATGTGCTGAAATCATGCACCATTTTATTAGGTAGTAATTGTTGGGGCTTTATTGCAAAATACTCCAAATAAGACAAGTTAAAGTGCAAGATGATTCACCTAATCCTCTGGATGCTAGAATATGGTATAATGCCTAGGATACCTTCTGGATGGAATTGAGTGTCTCATGGATTCCACAAATAGGTTTGGGTCGGACCAAATTGAATTGGTTGAAGACTTTCTCCAATTGATGCCACCAAGTAAATCTTCTAGTTGGATTGGATTTCGAACTTGGTTCCTCATGATCTGGACTGCTAAAAGGCTCTCCTTAATATAAAAAATAGCTTTGGTCGTGGCCCCTCATGGTTGGATTTGTAGGGACCGAAATATGGGCAATCTGGCCAAGACATGACTTGTAAAATCTATAACTTCTTGGTCCGTGAACTATTTTTGGTAATTCCAAGCCTCAGTGCTTATTTGTTGAGTTTAAAATCCGTGAAAATTATTTTCAAATAGAAATATCTTCTGGTTTTTAATATATTTTCCTTTTACTGAATCTCTATCGCTGGTAGCTCCTAAATGGTTGGTATGGGCGGGCGGATCGACCTCTGGTTCAGTTGCTGATTTGATGCCCGGATCAACTACCTATGTCATCAAAGTGCACTTAACGTTTCGGTCACACATATATTTAGAACTCCATAGTTAAGTGTGTTTGGACTGGAGTAGAGGAAGGATGGGTGTCATACTGGGAAATGATTTGCGATACCATGCAAGCGAGGCCAAAACACGGGGAAATGTCATGTGGTGATTGCAGGGTCGATAAAAGAGAATTTTGAGCCTAAAAAAATTAATGCACCGCCAGTCGCATGGAATTGAGCCAACATGCTGAGTGAGCGGGCATGGAAAGCCCATTAACTGTGGGTGATTGGGGAGTTACCAATTTGTTCTTAACTCTTAAATAATTATAAATCTAACAAATGGATTACTCAAACATGATCAAGGAAACACATATCATAATCTAAATCTTCTTTCAACAGAGAATTAGTTTTGGCTTCTCTTTCAAAAGCTTTGGCTCCAAATATCAAAGTATTATAGAATAATGTTACAAAACTTCTAAAAACTTATCAAAGACTCAAAATGATTTGACTTCTTCGAAAATAAATATAAACTTTGGGTCATGGTTGTAATCTTCTGAAACTTGCTAAACGCGTTGGTTGCTTTGTTCACGAGGGTTGTATTAAGATTCATGATAGAGATAACGAAGAGGATGAAGTGAGAGCAAGAAATTTTGTTATGAATATATGAAATCTCATTAACCAGGATGTACTATACACATTAGTATATATATACCGCTATACAAGTGCTAAATTACATCACTACTTATGCACACATATTATATACATACCAACTTGCACCGAAGTATCTCCAATTAGCCCCCTCAAGCCTCAATCCAGAGAAGGAGGAAGGAAGAGGCTTGACAATTATAAACGTCCAAGGAATGATCGAAACAATCCTGGATGGAGAGGTTTAGTCAAGATATAAGCAAGCTGATTATCACTCGTCACATGGAAGGCTTTGAGAGATCCCTTCTTCATTGTTGACGCACAATGTGACAATCAAGTTCCACGTGTTTCGTACGTTCATGAAATACAAACACGTGATTAGTAGCAATGTAGATGGCAGATTGTTATCACAAAAAAATCTTGGCTGTAGCTGTAACCTCAATATGAAGAGCACGCAAAAGCTGCTGCAGCCAAATGATCTCTCGAGTTACATCTGCCATGCTTCGATATTCTGCTTTTATATTACTCCATCTAACCACCTTTTTCTTCTGAGACCACCAGAAAATAAGAGAGGTACCAAGATAAATGCAATAAAAAGTAGTAGAGATGCGAGAATCCGGGCAAGAAGCCCAATCAGAGTCAGAAAATGCACTCAAGAAAATGTCAGTGGTTAAAGAATAAAAGAGGCCCTCACCTGCTTTCGCCTTTAAGTACTTGAGAATGCAAAGTGCTTCTTTCATATCAACATCGGTAGGAGCATGAAGAAAGTGGCTAAGCTTATGAACCGCATAGGTTATATCCGGACTTGTGATTGTGAGGTATAATAAGCGTCCAATTAACTCTCGGTAAGGTCTTGGAGAAGTTAAAGGAATACCAGTTTCAATGCTCAGATGAACATACGGATCCACAGGAACTGATGGAGGCTTACAACCAAGGAGATCATTATCTTCTAAGAGATCCAGAGCATACTTGCGTCGTGAAACAAATATTCCTGTAGATGATCTAGCCATCTCGAGTCCAAGGAAGAATCTCATAGGACCTAAATCATTTATCTTGAATGTTCCAGAAGGAAGATTCTTCAAAGATATCAAGTCTTCATCATTGTTGCTTGCAATGGCTATGTCATCGACATAAACCAAGACATCAATAAAAGAACCATCTGTAACCTTGACAAAAAGACTTGTATCAGATTCAGATTGTTCATAACCTGCATCAACCAAAACCTTAGTGAAAGTCATATTCCACTGTCTAGTGGCCTGTTTTTAAACCATATATGCTCTTGTTGAGGTGACATACATCATTAGGAGGAAGGACTTCGTTCGGTCCTGATGTGTAACCTTTCGGTAAAGACATGTAAATCTCCTCATCAATATCACTGTGGAGAAACACGTTTGAGACATCCATCTGAGTAAGTGACCACCCTTTAGCAGCAGCCAAAGAGCATCAGTTTTGACACTGGTCATCTTAACTACAGGGGAAAAAGTCTAATTGTAATGGACACCCTCCTGTTGCGTGAGGCCTTTAGCCACATGATGACCTTTATACGCAATACAATGCGATCAGGGTTATACTGAATAGTAAAAAATCATTTACATCCAACTACACTGTGCCCTGGAGGAAGAGAAACAATATTCCAAGTATTATTGAGCTCCATAGCATACAAATCCTCATTGACTGCCCCTTTCCACTTGTCAGACGCCATGGCTTGATGAAATGTTTTGGGTTCGGTCTCAATAAAAAAAGATAAAAGGCATTGATAGTAAGGAGTGGAAAGGTGTTTATAGGAAAGAACTTAAGAGATGGGTTAAGGAGTTCTATCATTTAAAGGAATAGAAGATGCATGAGAATGAAGAAGACACAATGATAATTGGACAAATAACTAGGCACCTTAGTCCGCCTGCGAGGTTTATCAATAGTCGGGGAACCCAAAGGTTCATCTGATCGTACTGTCTCAGTACTAGCTCTAGTATTGTTAGGTGGTATGAACGATGTAGGTGGATCAGGAATGGATGGAACAAGACAAGGCAAAACAATATGAGAAAAGAAATCATGAACAACAGAATCAGTGTCTTTGAATTGTGTTCATGAAACACTACATTATGAGAAATTGAAATGCTTTTATTTTCCAAATCAAGTAGTTTATATCCTTTATATCCGGAAGGATATCCAAGGAAAGCAGCTGGACGAGACCTAGCAGTAAACATATCTCTATTCGTTTGTAAAGTACTAACATAGCATAAGAACCCAAAGTTCTAACAAAGAGTAATCAGGTTGTTTCTTAGGTAAAAGCTCGTATGGTGTTTTGTGTTGTAACAAAGTTGAGGGAGTTCTGCTTATCAGAAAAGCAGCAGTTTTCACACAATCACTCCAGTATGCAACAGGTATATTCGATTGAAACAAGAGGCCAAGCAACATTAAGCAAATGCTGGTGTTTGCGTTCAACAATCGAGTTTTTTTTAGGTGTGCATGCACATGAAAAATATTGAATGATACCATTTTTCTCAAGAAAATCAGTTAAGTGAAATTCAGGAGCATTATCAGTTCTAATTTCCATAACAACACCATTATACTGAGTGGAAATGAGTTTAATAAACTTGGGAAAAATATGAGAAACTGTATTTTATTTTGAATCATATAAACCCAAGTTACACGAGATTAGTCATCAAAAATTGTAAGTAAATATCTATATTCATCCACATACTCTTGATTAAAGGGACCCCAAATGTCTAAACGAAGAAGAGCAAATGGTGTGTCAGACATGTGATTATGAGAGGGAAAAGAAAGACGCTTCTTCTTAGCTAAAGGACAAAATAGATAATGATCAATAGAAGTGAAACTAGATGGAGACAGTTACAAAGTACCAGACAAAGTTTTTAACTTGGCAGCTAAAGGATGAAAAAATCGTTGATGCCAAGTTGAACCATCAACTGTCAAGGATCCACATAAATAAGCAAGTGGAGAAGACTCGCAGACATCATGCTTATCAAGAATGTAAAGATTATTGACAACATTACTCTTCCCAATCATCAAGCCCTGAGAAACATCCTGAATATAACAACAATGAGGATAAAAAAGAGCAGAGCAATTGTTTTGAGTCAATAAGGAATGCACACTGATGAGATTAAAATTAAAAGATGGCACATGAAGAACATTAGACAAGGTCATTGTGTCAGACAATTTGATCGTGCCAGTATGCATGATTGGGGATGTGGTTCCATTAGGTAGAAATACAATATTCATTTACTTAGTATGGGAAACAGGAGGGATACCTGTAGTTTGAAAAGCAACGTTATCAGACTTGACTACAGGAGTGAGATTCCCATGTCTTTCATATTGAGCCCCAAATAAAAAGCTTCTTCAATGGGTGGTATTGGGTTAAACATGAGTATATGATGATGATTATTCTCATAGACTTCATTAAGCTTCATCAAAGACTTCGTAACACGAACATGCTGTTGCAATTGCTCCCATAGAGTCGCAGCATTACACTCACAACGTCCACAAGTATAGACTGGTAGCTCAGTATAATTCTTGTATTCTTCCCATAAGGTAATCAACTCAGTGTAATAAGTACTAACATCAAGCGAACCTTGTTGAATATTGCAAAGCTTTTGTTCAATCTCAAAGAAGAGTCTTTGCATAAAATATCGATCTTTAGGATTACTTGAGAGATTTATTGTAGTTCTACTGGTTTTGTGAACTTCATATGTTGTTTTTAGAGTCATCAGGCTTGAAGATAAAGATCGGAAGAGTCAATCAGCACCCACGGAATGAGAGATTCAATCATCATCTATCCATCATACATCATCGACATCTATCCATCAAAATCATTTCATTCCTCATCTCTTTAGTTTATGTCCTTATTTTATCATTCATAAACTTATTGTTCTTCCTTTCTTTCAGGTTATCTTGGACTTGAAGGGACAGTAGTTCATACATCAACCACCATCATCTCTATCGATTTCTCAACCATTGCCATTCCATCGACCACCTCGCCATCCTAGCTTCCAGGGATGTATCATTTGGTATCAGAGATTTAAAAGCTCCTGAATCAGGTTATATCACTCCTTTCTAGCATACTTAAGTTTTCATTTTTTTTCTTAGTTTGCATTTTATAAACCAAAAATTAATTAAAAAATTGTTATTTGCTTCAAACTTGCATTTCTGCATCTAGAAAAAAAATAATAGTAATAAAGAAGAAGAAGTCGAGCTGTTTGATCCACGAAAATATTCAGATGGAGTAGTCTAGTTGTTTGCATTCATTTCCCAGCTCTTGTTTCCATTTTTAGTTCTTATGCATTCATTTCATTGTCTAATTTTCTTTTTGGTTTATTTGCATTAAAAAATATGTCTTTTTTGTTCCTATAAATTTGAATTCTTTGTTTCTTTTGTTTAGTTTTTTATATATATCGTGCTGCATCTATTATTTTTTTATTAAAAAAAGTGACCTTTTCCCATTTTGTTTTTAGAACTTAAAAAAAAACAAAGTTTCCTTTTTTCTACTTATTCTTCTTTCCTTCCTTAATCAATTACGAATTGATACCTTTTCTTTTCTTTTTTTTTTGTGCAAGGTAAACCTTAAGAAAATACATAGGAGAAGCCATGGAAGATTACTCAGAAGAAGAATACTATTATGACTCAAACCAAGACTCCAATATCGATGAAACCGACCAACCATAGTTCAGTAAGGAGGATGGCTGTGAAATATCGTGGACTGATGATCAATACTATAGTTCAGAGAATGAATATGACCCTGTTGAAGAAACTCATGATCCTAAGCCACCAGACTACCTTCAAGGCAACACAAGATTGTGCAAGAAAAAAGTTGGCCGAAGAAATAAATCATGGAGTAATGACACTGATTCTGAAATCAGTATGGGAGAGGAGGGTGAACGTGATACATGTTCTTACCAGGAATACAACCTTCCCAAGATATCATTGAATCCAGTCAGCCATGGAGTTACTCCATACGAAGTACCAGTCCAACTTAAACCCACCAGCACTAGGAAAACTCAATAACACCAGCCGCCACAAAGAAGCAAGACAGAACAGGACGTGGAAACACATCTGATTATCCAGTCTTTTCAGGTTCTAGCAAGGATCCTGAGGCCTATTTAATATGGGAGGCCAACATGAAGCAGTGGCTGCGAGCAAATAACATCCCTAAGGAAGAGAAGCTATCATATGCCCTTGATATGCTTATTGGAAAGGACTACACTTGTGAAAACAAGAAGATGCAAGGACATACTATTCTGATCCAGTACTAATTTGGGGAGACCTTAAGGCACGCATGTATTGGGAATTTGTGAGGATGCTTTGGACCAGAAAGAAAATTTCCACCAGGCCTATGTACAAGAAGATCAGAAGAGTTTAATGTGAACACCAAAACCGAGACCAACTATTGAAAAAATGTATGCCTTCTGTCCTAATCCAAGGAAGTCGTTGTCCAATTTAAAGAAGCCAGAAGATGTTGACAACACTGCTCAAGCAAAGAAGTATCAAGACTGGATAAGCACCACATCAAAGCTCCATTGTCAAGAAACACCAAAGAAAGTGATGTCTACACCAAAACCAGCACCTGTTTCTAAGAATATGAGTGATCACGACCTTAAGCCCAAAAAGGTGACATTAAGTGTCCATATAGGCCACCAAAAAACTATGATGTCGTTCCAAAAAGAAAAGGTTTAAGAAAGATTAGAACAAACTATTGTTCTAGGAAAGGCCAAAGATACTTCTAACCCAAAGGAAGAGGAAGCCACAAGCCAAGGTAAGTACTCTAACTCTAAGAAATTGAAAGATTAGACATGTTATAGATGTCATAGGAGAGGACACTTTGCTGTTGTTTGTCCCAATAAGAAAACATTGATAGAAACATAAATAGACGAGAAAACCAAAATATGTGAGTTTTACTCAATCTGATTTGTTGGTTTCCAATTCTTGTATAATGCACTTGTCTATGTCGAAGGGTGTTAATACGGGTCCTAAAGAGCATGAGTCCATTAAAGAAGAACCATCAGGAGAAACTCTTGTGATGGACAAGAATAAAACTCAAGACATAAGGCCATAAATGTTGCCTAAGGAGATTGATTCTAAGGCATCCATACTGCCCAATCCGACAAGAACAATACCAGGTATGATTCTAGAACTAGAAATAATTAGTAGACCTAATTTAGATATTCATGGTGCAGGAAGAACAAGAGTAGACTCTAGGATCAAGGAATGCAATGAACATGATATTTCTGAGAAATTTGAGTAGATTCCTGCCCAAAGTATGAAAACTCTAAAGGGTGAACCACAAGGAAGTGAGGCTACGAGTGAATGTACCAGGGTTTCTGAAATAATTCCAAAAACAGACCAGAGTCACGAGATCATTGCTGAATCAATCAAAAAGTAAGAGATGAAACTAGAACCATTGATTACTACAATGCCAAACGCGAAGTAAGTTTTGCTTTAGATAAGTGTGTTCTTTCTAGCTCATGACAAGATTAATGCACTTGTCTTGTCAAAAGGATTGTGAGACAGGTTTAAGTGTTGGATAATTCCAAGCTTGTGGAAACTTACCATATTATTAGATGTTTAATATGTTAAGAGATAAACACAAAAAGGAAATCTAGAATAGGAAAAGGAAGTTTTCTATTAGATTAGGTTTGTGTTTTCTATATCCCACATGTTAAAGAGAATTGTCCTTCACTATAAATATAGACCTTATGGAGAGGTGTTCCATAAGAGATCTAAGAGAAACATTGAGAGCTTTAGTTTTGAGTAGTTTCTAAAGCAATAAGAAAAGTTGTTCTTATTATCCTTTGTTCTAAGAGATCCTTCAATTGGTATCAGAGCTTAAGTTGAAGCTCCAATAGATATCAGAGCCTCAGGTTGGAGACTCGATCTAAGCTTAAGTTGAAGCTTTGATCCTGGTAGCTGTGAAGAAGAATTCGCGACACAAGATGGCTGACGTGAATAGGGCTCCACACACGAAGGACCTTGTATCCGCATCCATCCAATGTCCGATATTGAATTCGACAAACTACACAGTTTGGTCGATGAGGATGAAGGTGTTACTTTGTGTTCATGATGTGTGGGACACAATAGAACCTGGTTCGGATGATGAAAAGAAGAACGATGTTGCAATAGCTCTTTTGTATCAATTTATGTCCGACAGTTCGATTCTCCAGGTGGGAGAACAAACCGCATCGAAAGAGATTTGGAATGCCATCAAGTCACGACACCATGGAGATGATCATGTAAGGAAGGCGAGATTTGAGACATCGATGATGGAGTTCGACAGGTTGAAGATGGATGATAGTGATACCGTAAACGGATTTGCGGAGAATATATCAGGTCTAGCATCCAAGGAAGCCTCGTTAGAAGAAATCATAGAAGAACAAAACATGGTAACGAAAGAGTTGGTCTTAGGAATGTCGTGTGTAACACACGAAGAAAGCGTGTGCGACACATATCTAGCGGTGAAGCAAACAAGACATTCATTCCCAACTAAGACCATGTTTCATGGAACGAAGACGTTGGAGTTGATCCATGCAGAGGATCAAAAGCCATATGATTGTCTCACATCGAAAAAACCAAATATCAAGAACTTGAGGATATTTGGTTGTGTAGGACATGCGGAGATATGTGTGACTCATCTTAAGAAGTTAGATGAGAGATCAAAGTGTGTGATCAATCTTGGAACTGAGCCGGGTTCCAAAGCTTATAGACTCTATGATCCAGTCGCAGGAGAGGCAATGGTGAGTAGAGATATGATATTCGACGAGAAGAAATCTTGGGATTGGTCGTCTATGACAAACCAAGAAGATTGTGAATCAAGTATGCTTAAGCTTCCACATAAGGATGATATAGAAGAATGTAATGATAAAGGTGATGATCATGAAGCTATAAATCAAGATGAGGAAGAAGAAGAAGATATTGATCACAATGCAAACCCTCCAGACGATCACAAGGCGAGACTTCAGATGTTAGTCAAAGGAATACCGAGTGTAACACACGAAGAAAGCGTGTCTGACACATGTCTAGTTGAGAAGCACATTAGACATAAGGAGATGGTCGTAGGATTGCCGTGTGTAACACACGGAGAATGCGTGTGTAACACAAGTCTCGCAGGGAAGAAAATCAGAGATGCATTTCCGACTAAGGCTATGGTTCGTACATCAAAGCTACTGGAATTATTGCATGGAGATTTGTGTGGACGAATCACACCACCAATGCCAGCAAATATTCCTGAGGCATTCTATCGGTTCAAAAGATTTCATACCGATAGAGGAGGAGAGTTTGCCTCAGGTAAGTTCAATCCAGCTTGATCAATGGAGGAGGAGAGTTTACCTTAGCTGAGTCGAAGATGTCGAACTACTTATGGGTTGAAGAGATGGTAGGCGAGTTGGAGTCTACCACAAGAAACAAAGCATTGGAGCTTGTAAGGAAAAGAGAAGAAGATCAATTTTATGTGTTACACAAGGCTTTGTATGGGTTACGCCAAATACCTAGAGCGTGGAACATAAAACTCGATCAAGTCCTAAAGGAGATGAGCTTTAGGAAGTGCACATCAGTGTATCGCAACAATGAAGGAGGAGACTTCTGGTTGTGTGACACAAAGATGGAAGTGTGTAACATGACTCACGATGAACCAAAGATAGATGCTACGGATTTCAGAAGAATCATAGGATGTTTGAGGTATCTGCTTCACACAAGACCTGACTTGTGCTACGCAGTAGGCATACTGAGTAGATACATGCATAATCCGAGAGACTCTCATGGACAAGCCATTCAAGCACATATTGCGGTATGTGAAAGGAACAACAAACTTTGGTCTGTTCTTCAAGAGAGATGGGTCAAGGAGTGTCGTTGGTTATAGTGACAGCAGTCAGAACATTGATGTCGATGACGGGAGGAGCACGTCAGAACATGCATTCTATTACGGTTCATCACTAGTTACTTGGACGTCGCAGAAGCAGCAAACGGTTTCATTGTCACCATGCGAAGCAGAGTTCATGGCAGCAACGGAAGCAGCGAAGCAAGCTATATGGATCAAGGAGTTGTTGAGTGAGATACTAAGTGAAGAAGGCGAGAGAGTCAGACTTAGGATCGACAACAAATCAGCCATTGCTCTAACGAAGAATCCGTTTTTCCATGGAAGAAGTAAGCACATACTTTCAAGATATCATTTCATTCGAGAGTGTGTGGAGAATGGGCAAATCGAAGTTGAGCATGTGCCAGGTGTTGAGCAGAAGGCCGACATCCTAACCAAGCTATTAGCCAGGATTAAGTTCAAGCAAATGAGGAGCCTAAGCGGAGTTCAAGAAATTGGTCTCCCTAATTCAAGTTGGAATTAAGGGGGTGTTTGTTGGATAATTCCAAGCTTGTGGAAACTTAACATATTATTAGATGTTTAATATGTTAAGAGATAAACACAAAAAGGAAATCTAGAATAGGAAAAGGAAATTTTCTATTAGATTAGGTTTGTGTTTTCCATATCCCACATGTTAAAGGGAATTGTCCTTCACTATAAATATAGACCTTATGGAGAGGTGTTCCATAAGAGATATAAGACAAACATTGAGAGCTTTAGTTTTGAGTAGTTTCTAAAGCAATAAGAAAAGTTGTTCTTATTATCCTTTGTTTTAAGAGATCATTCATTAAGAACCCAGAAGGAGTGCTGATGTGGGTGTGTTTTTATGTTTTAATAGGGTAATATTATCAGAAACAAACAACTGTCAAATTAACCATTAATCCTAACACACAAAACAATAATACTCTTGTCAAGAGAGATCAGGTGTAGTACTTAGGGATCAAATCCACAAAGAACAATGACACACAATAGATTTCTTATTTCTAAAGGCTAAGCTAGGTAACTATATATATTGGTATCAAGTAATCAGATCAAGTCTTATTAGAAGGTATAGATACAATATGGTAATATGCTAATAATGTAAATATGGAAATATGCTAGTTTTGTAAATATGGAAATATGCTAGTAATGTAAATATAGAAATATGCTAATAATGTAAATATGGAAATATGTCAGATCTAGGATTTCATGTAAGTGGATTATAGTAGATAGAAGTTAAAGGTATTTCATCATGGAACTCGAAATCAAATGTAAAAGACATCGGCTCTCGCATGCGAGCCTAATCTATTGACTAAGTCCAATGTCTCAGCTCTCGCTTGTTGACACAAAATGATCGTCGGTCCATGGCAATGATCCTGCGTCGATCAATGATTTCTTGAGTCAAGAATTATGACTTAGTTCGATAAGTTCACTAGATTGACTAAATCAACTCTCGTTTGTTTCTAGCAACCTAGCTCAACATAATAGATTCCGAAAGTAGACCATGCTCTTGCTTGCGCTTAACTATCCTATTATTAGGGTTCTAGTTAGTTACTCTTGAACACAAGCAATAAACACAATTCTATCAATAGATCTAATAATGACCTTAACAATTCTATTGTTTGGCTAATCCATCAGAACCATTGATAAACCATATACCTAGTTGATAACTACTCAAACATAATTAAAGTAAGAATAATAATTTGAATAAAATGCATAGATAAAATATTGTGGTTTTAAAGCACACTTAGCACAAGCTCTTGCCCTCTTTTTCTGGTGCAATACATAAAGTATAAATATAAAGCCCTAAAGTCTAGGTCAAAACTCGTCCAAGAGTAATCTTGTAATCTTGTGTCATGTCTCTAACTTGGGCTTGAAAGTAGGTTGTCTGTGAACTGGACATCAATCGATGTCAGATGTGCAACATCGATCGATCTTGGTCATGTAACATCGGTCGACGCCTACGTTGTATCGTCGATCGATGGTAATCTCGTACTTCAATTTTGTTCAATGATCAACTACGGATTATTCCTCTCCAAATGCTCCAAAGCTCCAAATATCTCCATATATCTCGAAAACGTACATGGACCTGTAAAGACCTCAAAACATAGTCTAGACACACATAACAGACCCTAAATAGAGTTTATAACATGGTCTAAAACTGGTAATAAATAGGCTATATCAACTCCCTCAGACTTAACATTTTACTTGTCCTCAAGCAAACAAGCATGTGAAAGATGTTTTGAAAAGCGAAGACTCACATATTGTCTAAGATAATTGTCACCCTGCTTTATTGTAACCACATCCTATCAAGTCAATCACAGATAAACTTTATATACCCTATCCTAGTATAGCAACCAAATCAATTCTACTAACAACTTAACAAATACTAGTTTGACTCGTACCTCTACTGATTTCATTTATTTGCATAAAATAAAAGTGCAGGCTTTACCTTGGGAGTATCGATCAAGCAACATATGGACTTTTACCTCTGCAAGTATATGAACACACAGGCAGGCTTCTCTAATTCATTTCCTCTCTCTCTCTTCTCACTTCTTCTCAGTCAATGTCTCCCTTCTTTTTGAGGGTATCATTTTATTTTTTTAATTGACTGAGATATTTGGATAGGCTTCCATGAACCACGCCCTAATGGTTTTTCCACCAGATCATGTTCACTTTTTTTGACCTTTTTATCTCTTTCTAGGATCATATGAATCAAGCTTTAATGGTTGTAGCCACCAAATCCTGTTCGACTCCCCCATTTTAATATCTGACGGGGAGAGAGAAGGGAATCAAAACCACACAGAATTTAACCTTCCAGACTTGCAGAAGGAATCCGATCCAATGTATACCAAATCCCAAAGCAAGCAAATAATGTCAGGATTAGTGTTGGAATCAACTTCGGTTCCTCCAAACTTTCCAAGCAGGTGTGATATGGTGGCAGGAGGATCCACTTTGGTATCTCTAGTAATCTCTGCAAATAACCTTCTAAGAATGGTGCTTATAGCATGGTTAGTCAATAATAATCTAGATCATAGTCTCCTTCTTGACTCAATAAAACTTTTTGAAAAACTGATATAGATATAAATAACACTCAAAACAATCAAATAGCATTAGCGAACCTCCCCAGACTTAAATTACACTGTCCCTAGTGTAATCCGCCCCGGATTGGTTAGAAAAATTAAATCATAAGTAATTATCTTAAGTATAAAACTCGACACCTCTCTGTAAGAGAGCGTCAATCGATGGTCGGATATGGGTGTCGATCGATGCTAGACCTGTAAGTTCCTATTGCTTATAAAACTCAAAATAAAACACAATATCAGTAATACCTCCCCCAGACTTAAATAACACTATCGTCAGTGTTATACAATCTGAGATTGGGGAAGAAATAAATCATAAGGACCAATTGTAACAAGGAAAACTGATACACCTGCTCGTTGATGGTGACCGTCGATCGACACAGTTAAGTGCCTATCGATCGATGCGTTTCTGACTCCGTCGATCGGCAGTGATCAAGTGTCGGTCGATGCTCTATGCAAATTGTCTTCCTCGTTTTTTATCTGAAATAAATAAATACGAAAATTAGTAATAAATGAAGAATAAAAAGTAATTAAAACTTACTAAACAGTGGGTTGCCTCCCACTCAGCGCTTGGTTAGAGTCTTAAGCTCGACGTTGTGAATGCTCTTACTAGAAGGAGGTTGATAAACACTTGGAAAACAAGTGGCTACATCTTTGTTGCCCTTCTGAAACCATGTACCAATGAAGTTTCTGATTGCCTCATCTCCTCTGATTTTCTTGTTTCTTAGTAACCTCTAGTGAATGCATTCTTCATTGTAGATTTTCAATACTGTGCTGGAGAATTCTAAGTTTGGCAGTTGTAGTGTCTGACATTTCCTCTAGTTGCTGAGAAACATCTTCCTTCATCAGGCACTGAGAAAAAGAAATATCAGAGAACCTTTCTTCTAAGTAGTGTCCTGCTGCGAACTTCTGCCTGTCGAACTCAGCATCGATCGATGGCAAAGTGTTGCTGTCGATCGATGTCACTCTATCTCGTCTACTCGAATGCTGTCTCTGAAAAGTATCCATGTCTTGCTTCATCTCATCCATGCGTGTAGTCAAATTCGTGAGGCATTTATCTATATGATAGTAAACGTTATCAAGCCTCATATAGAAATCATCCGTTGACATCTTCTGAGCTTGGTAGATCGCATGCACAATATCATCAATCTCTGCTCTGCTGTATGTCTCCCGCTTCTGCTCCGTGTTGTCGATCGATGCTGGTACATGTGCGTTGATCGATGGCCATTGCGGTTGTCTAAAGAAATTTCATTATCGTTCAGCCATGAGAAGGGGATCAGCTACATCTTTCTTCGGTAGAGTTAGAATTCTCCCATAAAGACTTCGTGCACGTCCTTCTACATCTCTGAAAATTACAAACTCATAGGGTCTGAGATAACCAACTTCTGTTTCTTCTGGTCCAAGTGAAGGGTTTGGTTTACGTTTGATGTTGTTTGATGGCCAAGATAGGCCGATTGTTGATGTTGGATTGGCTACCCTCGCGTCCATTATCCAGCCAGGTTCATCCTCATCATAATCTGAGTCATACTCTTTGTAGGTTTCATTGTATCTTGGCATGCCCAATTGGTGTCGATCGATGGTCTATGGTTGCTGTCGATCGAGGGCGATAATCAGACTGGTGCCCAAAAGGGTTTCCGGCTCCGTTGGCCATGGCAAGTATATCTGCTATATCCTCTTTCGTGACGTTTAGAATTCTGCCATCCATAGCTCTTGCGTGACCATCTGGATCTCTCATAATACCGAACTCATCTGGTTGTAGATAACCAGCTTCTCTGTCGTGTTATTCTGCTGAATCATGTTTGGTTTTTGCTTCGTTCTCAGTATCGATTGATGGCTTAAGGTTGCCGTCGATCGATGTTGATTTTCCCGGTTCATGGGAAACATGAAAAACTCCAGCCTCTTCCATGGTAAGCCCTCGGTACTCGATCAACTCTTCTTCTCTGTAGTTTTCATCATATTCGAGGTAGGGTGGGTTGTAATCATAATCAGCATGGTGGGTGTGGTCGGTTCTGGGGTATGGGTGTAGATCGATGTTGAAGGGTGGGTATCAATCGATTGCTGACGTGCAAGACTGTCGATCGATTCTAGGGGTTGGGTGTCGATCGATGCTCCATCTACCGATTCCTCATTGCACTCGTAATCGCAGAAACATGTGGCCACAAGCTCTGCATCATTACACAATTTCGTAAGGGAATGTTCTTTAAAGACATTGTTAGGTTGCACGGAACGCCTAGGACCATTGTTTCTGATCGAGATGCTAAGTTCCTTAGTTATTTATGGAAAACTTTGTGGTCTAATTTAGGTACTAGATTGATGTTTTCCACCACTTGTCATCCTCAAACCGATGGTCAAACTTAGGTTGTGAACCGGACCTTGTTAGCATTGCTTATATCATTGGTGAAAAAGAATCTTTTACTTTGGGAAGAATGTTTACCTCATGTTGAATTTGCTTATAATTATTCCATGCATTCTTCTACCAAGTTTTCTCCTTTTGAGGTTGTGTACGGTTTAAATCCCTTATCTCCACTTGATCTTTTGCCTTTGCCTTTGAGTGAAAGAGTTGGTACAAATGGAAAAAGGAAGGCGAACACCATTCAGAAGTTGCACGAGAGAGTTTGTGACAACATTAAAGCCAAGACCGAAGTCTATACAAGAAAATCAAACAATAAGAAAAAAGAAAGTTATCTTTGAAGAAGGCGATCTTGTTTGGGTTCATCTAAGGAAGGAACGTTTTTCCGGAAGAAAGGAATTCATAACTCTTGCCTAGGGTCGATGGTCCTTTTAAGATCCTTAAGAAGATCCATGACAATGCCTATCAGCTGGACTTGCAAGGTAAGTATGACATCTCTTAAAGTTTTAATGTTTCTGACTTATCTTCATTTGTGCAGATGATCCAGATTTGTGGAAAAATCCATTTGAAGAGGGAGGGAATGATGCGCCTCAGTACATGGAACCAGCACTAGATGCGGATCAGGAAGATCATATTGCCTCAACTGAGGTTCACCAAGCCATGTACACTGATCCAGCCGTGTACACGGACCGAGCCGTGTACAGAATCGACCCGCGTGCATCCAGAAATGACCTAAGGTTGGAACCAGAACCTAAGGACCGAATTGATCAACCTTCAGTCATTCTTTCCTGACCCATTCGACAATCTAAGACCAACAGTCGAACCAAGATTCAAGATCAACGAGAGGAACCTGATTTAGGACACAACACTTCACTTCAGGCTTGTTTGGTGCGTACAGCATGCCCGGATAGTCATGAACATGACTTGTCCGACCAGATTGATGATTTCATGATTATCGATGAATCTAATCTCTCTAAGGCAAGGATACTTAAGTTCTCTAAAGATTTGGGTCGACTAAAGTTGCCATTCGTTCATGAAAGTTCATCGATCACCCACACGGACAGCCCACGTTGTGTCCTGCTCCTGACCGCGAAAGACCCGATCATCACAGCAAGGTTCGATGAACCTGGACAAAAGTAGGGGAAGGTTCATCTGTGGACCAGGTTGGATTCATACGAACCTGGATAGTAGACAAAGGGTCATTTCGACCAGAACAAGAACCAAAGAGTCATTTGACCATTTTTATTCTTTGTTGCTTTTTCTAGGTGTGTTTTTCCGCAAATTTCTAAGCCTTTTCATATGTCTTTGTTACTATAAATAAGTAATCCTTTCTTCAGCAATAAACCATTTGATTATCATCTTTGTTTTGAGTTAAACTCTTTGTTCTTTTTAGAACTTCTCTTTGTTTCTTGGTGAGTCATATCCAAGTTAAGCAAACCCTCAAAATCGTTGGACTTGTGAGTCATATCAAGCAACGACTAGAGATCCTTCTTTTGTTGGACTTGTGAGTCATATCAAGCACCAACTGAAGTCGGAAATATCGAAGGCCTTCCGCAACCTTCGTGCGACCCTTCAATCCATCCAGCTCTCATTCGTGAGTTCATATCAAAACGAATCCGGTCGAGTGATCCTATCTAGGGCGTATCAAAAACTCTCTTTAATCTCATTGAATCTCTTGTTCCAGATGAATTGTAATCGTTGTTAGGAGAGGGATCTCCGATGTAACTCCTCTTTTCCAATCATGTGCCAATTCTCATGTCTGATGAGACAACAAGCACAAAGAACCTTCCGCATCCCTTGGTGTATCCTACACGTCCACTAATTGGCCATTCTGGTCCAAGATTATCCAAAACACCAGCTTCAATGTGTGTAGTCCATGGAACGGGTTCCATAAGACATCAACCATGATGTTAGTAGATGCTTTCCAGAAACAAGGCCAAAGAAACGCTGGCCCATTGTCATTCAAATTCAGCCTTGGTATGGTAAGTTTCTCTGATCTAAATTGACCCTTATCACTTTATTGTACAGACATCATGCATTTGTCTTTGCCAAAATGTTTTGATCCAGGAATACTACCAACATAAGAGGATATAAACCGAGATCAAATATTACAACCAACCAACCAAAATTTTCCAAGAAGAACATCATTCATCAACTAGCTGAAAATATTTGGGTAAGTTTATACTATAATTCTCTAAATTATAATTTCTCAAACACATATACAATGCACTTTCTTCCTGCCAAAAATGTTGAGATCATTTCAGGGACAGAGGCTGAGGATCCCATGGTTGATCCACACAAGGATAGTACATGGTGCTTACGTTCCAAAATAAATCAAGATGTTATCCACCGAAGAGTCAGATAAAACAATAGGATTAATCTTGTCGTTCCTACTCAACAGAGAACCACAAGATTGTGCCATCAAAAATCAAACCGATAAAATACCAAGGTAAGGCCCTAGAATCTCAAAAGAGGATGAAACCTAACTTGATCTATCTTGGTTCAGGATATCCAGTTTAAGGTCAAAAAAAATTCAAGGGAGAGCTTATGATTCGGCCATCAAATCAATAGTTGAACCAGAGGTCGAGCCAACACCCTACTTAATCAGCTAAGGCGCAAAAACAGGATATATGTTCACTAAAAATGCCAAATCTTTCTCTGGAGAGGATTTGCATCTATTAGGTAAGTCCTAGCAACGTTAGAGCAAAAACTATTGTACTGAGCACCAACAACACATATAATGCTGCTTGCTGGATCATAAGTGAGAAATTCATCATTATTTGAGCATTTGGCTTGAGATCAAATTTGCCTCCACTTTGAAATATCTGAGGGTAGCATATATCAACATTCTCTGCTCTCAGCTTCACATTGTCTTTCGGTGGCTCAATTATTGCTTTCTCGGTGAGATCCATCAATGAAGATTGGGTGAGATCTTTCTCCTCATCAATGACATTCTCAAGTTTTGGAACAACAACAATTTTTTATCATGTTGTAGGCTAGATATGCAGCTTTCTTCACATTAATGATTTCAGTTCCGTCTTTAAAAGCAAAGAGATCAAACAACCCCACAGTGATATCAACAAACTGAAAGCTTGCATTCTTTAGCCTCTCATTTCATGTCTCCAGAAGCTTACCTTCACGAGCAGTGCATCCTAGGGCTCCTTTCCATTAGCCACGGGAAAATCACGGATAGCACGAAGTAAGTCATCCATCTTCCTTGTTCCATCCTCACCTTTAGCCTTCACATAAATACCAACATCAACTCATCAAGTGCTGGTTTTTTCACAACTTCAAGTACATGTGCCTTGGTCTTACTACACATGAAATGGATCTTCTTCGAGGTGAAAACAATTTTTGTATCAGGAAAACTCATACCCAAGAAGCCAAATATTCAAAGCAGACGACCTCAAGTAGCACAAATCATCAGAACCAGGAGGGGTAGCTACAGCAAGAGCATCTGAGGATCCCCATAGGTCTGCACTATGCTCATTTCAGTGTACATGCAACGCTTTTGTATGAGAGATGAAGTTTTGACATCAATTTTGTATGTATTCCCAGCTCTCGAAGGCACTCCAGCAGGAGCTCGTGCATTACCGTTTCGAGAGTCTCCTATCTAAAGACTCCAACAGAAAAAATATATGAGAAAGAAGTAATATATACTCAAAAACAGAAACAAAAAGTTATCATAAACTAAGAGATATACACGCACAGACATAAAGGTGTAAAAATCAGGAATTAAAAAAAAATCATTGTTCTAATCAAGAAGATCACAAACTGAAACGAGACAAGGCATCAAGAAGACCTAATCTCGTAAAATAACAAGAAAAATAGAATGATCTCTAAATGGGCAGGACATCACATATGGTAATCAGGCTTAAGAAAAGATGAACTTTAACGCTACATCAGGCTCTAGATATGACAAAGGAAAAATACAAACATTGTAAATTATTTCAAGCAGTTGAATCCTCAAGGTTAATATAATATGCTGAGAGCTCTGTGTATGTTAGCTTTCACAAATCAAGAAGAAAACAAAGAATCAATTTTAAAACCAAGCACATAATACGATGAAACGAGACAAGGAGTCAACAAAAACTAATCTTTCATAAAATACCAACCATCTCAAAATGTCGAGGACATCATATATCTAATCTTTCATAAAATACCAACCATCTCAAAATGTCCAGGACATCATATATGAACTTATATCGCTACATTAGGCTCATCAGGGTTATACAAAAATATCCACTTGACGGATCTCAATTCAATCAAATTTAGGGTTTCATACGCCTTGATTTGAGAGTGAATGCCACCAGATTCGCAAACCCAGAAAAATGAATCGAATCAAGGAAATCTCGAATCGAAGCAAGCTGAACCCTATAAATTGAAGAGCGAAGAAAAAACGGTTACTTTACTGGGAAATCAAAATGAATCGAGTGAGAAACACGATTTTAGGAAAGACTTGAATAAAAACAACACAAAAAGAGAGATTAAAACAAGTTGAATCTGAAATCAAATACAGTGAGAAAACAAAATAAATCAAAGAGACGCATACCCAGAGAGTCTTACGATGGAGGACCATAATGTAGTAAGCTCCACACGGCAGCATTTAAGCTAGAAAAAAAAAAGTTTATGGCAAGGCTCTCGTGAAAGAGAATGAGACTAAAGAGAATAGAGAAAATGAGTGAGAGAATTTATTCGTTGTACTGGTCTTTGTATCTCGATTGCTTCCTTCTATGTCCAGATTAATGAAGAACTAGCAGCCTATTTCCAAAGTTTAATAGTGCTAAGGCAAGGTTTGTTCCCTTTCTCCTTCCCCTTTTTGATCTGTATGAACGTTTTATCAATGATGTTATACAAAGCTGCAGAGAAAGGGAAGATTGGATACCATCCAAAGAGTAAAAACATCAGTTTAACACATTTGTGCTTTGTTGTTGACCCTATGGTGTTTGCGGAAGGTACAAAAAGATCTATTGAAGGGATTCTTCATGTGTTTGATGAGTTTGCGAAAATGTATGCTTTACACATCAGTTTGGAGAAATCAAAACGTTTCATGGTAGGTTTGCCCTTGAACAATCAGAATGAGATCATAGAACACTTTCCATTTGAAGAAGGGTGCTTTCCAGTAAGATACTTGGGTCTACCACTTCTGACAAGGCGTATGACTGTTAGTAATTATTTGCCTTTGGTGGAAAATATAAGGAGAGGATTCGCTCATGGAAAGGAGATTCCTATCATATGCGGGAAGACTGCAGTTGTTAAACTCAGTTATTACAAGTTCAACAAATTTCTGGACGGTTGCTTTCAAATTGCCATATGAATGTCTTAAGGAAATTAAAAAACTATGTGCAGCTTTTCTTTCGTCTAGACCAAGATTGGAGGGTCAGAAAGCGAAGATCTCATGGCAAGAAGTTTGTAGATTGAAGAGTGAAGGTGGTCTAGGGATTAAGCCTCTTAAGGAAGCAAATTCAGTTTGTTGTCTCAAATTGATTGGAGGATTCCCTCATCTGAAGAAATCTTTACGGGTCAATTGGATTAAATTTTATTTAATCTAGAAAGGGTCTATATGGATGGCTAAAAGTACTCATTAGGGATCGTGGATTTGAAGAAAGCTTTTGAAATATAGAGAGATTGCTAAGAAGTTTCATCGAATTGAGATTAAGAATGGACAGAAAACATCCTTTTGGTTTGATAATTGGTCAACAATGGGGAGACTTTGTGATACATGTGGAGACAAGGGTTTTTTAGATATGGGCATACCGGCTACTGCCATGGTACATGAAGCAATGAATGGGCATAGAATAAGAAGACATCAAGTAACCTTGTTCAATAAAATGGAAGAATTAATATAGTCTCAGAATTTGAAAGTACGCAGAATGAGGATATTGCTTTATGGAAGCATTAGGAGGATCAATTCAGAGCAAAGTTCTCAACAAAAAAAACATGGAAGTTGTTAAGAGTATCTCATACAGAATGTGGTTGGGAAAAGACAATTTGGTTTAGTTACACGACATCGAAGTATGCTTTATACATTGGGTAAATATGTATGACAGATTGTCAATGGACAGCAGAATGCTGCATTGGAATATGAACATAAATCCTGAATGTGTATTCTCATCTTCTATATGGAAGGCTCTCACAAAGCATTCTTTGAGAGAGAATATATACAACAAAATGGCCTCAGATTCTGCAGCTCATCTCAGCAAACTCACAGTAGAGGATACCAAAATTCACTCTTCAATACACATTTAAGCAACTATATACGCTATTTGGCGTGAAAGAATGTAAGACGCCATGGGAAAAACCTCTCCACCAACAGAATTATATATTGCTGGATAAGAACATGCGAGACAGACTTACCACTATTCAAAGAATGGGAAATAACAAGTATGAGAAGGATTAAGATTTTGGTTTGCTACAAGAGATACATTATATAAGTATAGGATAGTTTTGATTTCTGTTTCACTTCTAAACAAGCTACACTTGATGTAAACATGCGTTTTGATGGAAAGAGAGACCAACAATGGAACATACCTGTGTTTTATAGTGGTGAGTTTCCTCTGGTTTAAATCTTTAACAAAAAAAAACTAAACAGCCCATTCGTCCTTAACATAGTGGGCCCAAAAAAACTAATAAAGCCATTAACACGCTCACCATGCCTGCATAGAGGAAGAAGAATGCTTCGTTATATGACCGTTACAGCACCCGACGTGCTTCTACTATATATTAAACCTAAAGATCACAAGTCTCGCTCAACCTTCTTCTGATTTTTTAAGGTTTCCTTTTCGTGTAGAGTTTCTCAAACATGAATGATCCAGAAAGTGGAAGTCAGCATCAAGGGAAGAAAAACTCTCTCAATCGACACCAAACATAGTCATCATCATGAGCAATACCAAGTTCAATGAGATTCTTCAAAACCCAACCACCGTTCATCGGACACCAACCGACCGGTCTAGTTCGGTTATTCCTCCACTTCTCATCTACTTCCATCTCCGTAGGTCAATCCCCGCGACATAAAAGAACTTCTCATCGATAAACTCGTTAGCCATCGTGGTTATGCGTAGACTTAGCGTCAGATACCTCAACTGTTGCCAACGATTAGGTTTTGGCTTAACGGTTTACATTGACCATCTACGTCACAGTCACTTACTAGAACGTTGTGGTTGTGTCCGCTCCTGCTCCAGACGAGGGATTTTCGTTGAGGGCTATGATATTAAGGATTGTCTACTAGGGAAGATAGATAGAAGAACTCAAAGAGTTTAAAGATGGAAACAATGCCGTGTTCAATTTGTCTGGATGATCTCTCTGGTTCTTCTTTGAAACGTGGTGCTACCACACACATGAAGTGGTCTCATGCTTCATTATCGTTGTCTCTTAGAGTGACTTCAACGCAAAAATACCTTCCCCTTGTGTGGGACTGTTTTATGTGGTTGATGATTTGGAACAAACGGTGATAGAGATTAGGGTTTCTATCTGCACAACTTGGGTCATACACGCCTTTTTTAATCTAATTTTGTTTAGAGTATGTAAATCCATAATTGAATTCCATAATTTGTATTTGAATTGTAATTTTTTTAGTTTCAGTGTGGAGAGCTTGAATTCCAAAAAAAATGTTGCAGAATATGAATTAGGACAATTCTCTCAAATACTGTTTTTAAAAGTTTTTATCATCAAAATAACCCACAAAAAATGGCTGAAATAACTTTTTTATTTAGAGAATTTTATGATTTTTTTAATGTCAAAACTTAAATCTATATTAGTCAATTCTAAAATGTATAAACATATATTTACACTCTTTAATAAAATTACTTTAATAATTTTTTTATTTGAAACTATATGACAAAAACTTTTTTTAAGTTATCTTTGTATGAATTAGTTTGGCATATATATAAGGAGCTAAACTAATTGAACTGAAAGCTTTCTTTTGGAACAAAAAAGATTATATATATCATTAGATGAGATTATTACTAAAAAGAATCTGGTGGATACAATACAAATACATGTAATTAAGTTTCATTTACAATCCAGGAAAACAAGAGAATAAGAACCTATTACTAATAATTAATAATATCATATAAGTTTACCCCAAATACAGTATGACAACGAGCTTTCTTCTCCATTTATCCTCTATATGTTCTCTTTGTGAAAAACAAATGGCCGATGATGTGTGCTTCTACAACACAAAACAGAACCAAATATACTTCACTTCCGGTAAAGCTTCTGAGTAGCTCATGTTTCTGGCCACAGGCTAACAATTGACCTGTAACTAAATTCAATTTCTGCTGGCAGCCTGTAGATAAGCACAAGACATGCTTGATGAGTATGGTTCAGGGATATGATTAACTCGATGTGGGTTTTGAGGGTTTTTTTGGAACTAATTTGAGTTTCTATACATAGCAATTTTATTTGAACCACTTGATGTTGTGATGTTTAAAGGAAGAGTAAGTATTAACTTACTCGGGTGTGTTTTGATTTCTCTTCTTCAAGTTCTTCTGTCAACTTTCATTCTAAAGAAATGAATTTTCGAGGCAATTAGTAAAAGACTATACCACATTGATCTCAAGTTGATTGACATAAAAAGAGGAACGACCTAGCCCGAAGTTCAGAGATCTTGTTAAGTAGTTAGCCTTCTCCTTTCAGAAGTTGTGGGATCAATAACTGTCCAACACAAAGCAAAGAATGTCAAGAACGTGATTTTATTCGCACACATTAATGATTCCAAGAACATCAACTTACGGCTCCATTTGCCGTCAGATCCTCGAGGCAAAGGTGGCAGCTTTCCATTTTGTAAAACCTTATAACAAGCGCAAGGACGAGAGTTAGTTAAACTATCTGTCGCCATACATCATCGTTGTAAAACAAACAGAAAGGATTCACGTCTCTATCTTACCATCTGTTGCTTCAGTAAGCTTGTAAGCTATTCAGTAAAATAATAATAAGATCCTGAAGTTACACAGTTCCATTAAGACAAAACATAACTTGAGAGCTGTAAAAGAACAAACTCATGTCTCAATGCAAATGTCTATTCCCCACACCTGGTTTTGTAATAAATTCTGGTGAAACAGAATTTTGAAGTTGAGGATGATTTAATGAGGGAGACACAGGATGACTATTTAACTCCTTGATGGCTGGACCCGTTGGCTGTTGCTGAAAAAATAATATAAGAATGTTATTTGTTACGAAATAGACATTTTGCTGATCAAGAAAAGTCTTGTGTGTAAGTAAGCTGACCATTTTAGATTCCACAACCAATTCCCAACACTGGCAGATTTTCTCAGAGGGGATGCCTGCAGATTAAAGAGTATATTGAGTTAAGCAGGTAAAACTCAGCAACGAGAATCATCAGCCTACACTCATAGCGTAGAGTAGGAAAAGATCATAGACACCTGCGAGATCTAAGTTTTCTGATGTTACTTGAAATCTTCCTTTGATCTGAACCACATTAGCCTTCGACTTGTCATCCATAGAATCACGGAAGCCTATTCAAGAATGGACAACCTTTCTAAAGTTAACCGCAGTAGAAACAAACAACACAAACAATTAGCTGCATGCTGAAACTGCACCTCCAGAAGATTTGATAGGAGCTGAAAAACTATTTGCTGAAGCACGGTTTGGGGAGATTCAATGGACCACTAAAGCTGGGTGCCCTCTGGGCTGATTGGTGCCGGCTGGCGTTCACTCTCAGGCTAGCAGACAGTAAGTTCCAAAGTTTGAGGATTTGAAATTCCCGAAAGGAGAAGCAGATCTGATTTGCAGATACTTAGTAATCCAATTATCTCTTAAACAATAATCAGCTAATGCAAACCTTGCATAATAACCATGTCCCTTCTCTGAATCCGTATTAGTTAACAAAGTACCAGTGAAAGTGGTCCACTTTGAGTCTGGCGTCTCACTGGCTGAGCCTTTCCCCTGTGGAACGTTATGCTCTGGATTTGCTATCGTTTTTCCAACAGAAGAAGCAGTTGAATTCAAAGTGAATTTATCTTCACAGATCGGTTCTACCACCTCAGTTTTCGAAATGTTTTCCTTTTCGTTCATGTTATTATGCAATTGGTCGCCAAAAGTCATCTTCTTCCCTACTCTCTGCTAGACTGTCATCCTCGTCTAGCTATTTGTACACAAACAAGAATGTAATCACAGGATTAATGATGGAAACCATTGATCATATAAGATTTAATCAAACATAGCTTACCAAAGATGCTTCTTCTTTCAAATCTTCAACATTGAAGTTCCAAGCACTTACTCCTCTTTTGTATTCACTCTGAAATAAAAGTAACTTTTTATAAACACTTGGCAATTTCGACTCCTGAGTCATATAAACTTTTGTCCACCTGTGATATAGCTTCCTGGTCGGCAGAGGCAATTCCTTTCAAAGCAAGCTGTGCAGCATCCTTGGCCTATCATTAAACGACTCTTATTAATCAGAGTCGAAAGAGACGAGTACAACAAGCTCGAAGAAGTTTAAGCATGCCAAACCTGAAGAGCTTTACTCGTGTCCAGAGAAGGTGGCAAATCAGCAAATAACTTTTTGACACAAATCTCTGGTGGCTTTGCATTCTTGAAAATGAGTGTTTCAACAACCTTTTCAGCGGTTGGCCTTATTGGTTTGATCTTTCACCAGACCATGCTACCATTTCTTTAAGACTGGTCACAGCTGAACATCTATCTCAATTAGAACAAGTCTTGCAAACGGAAGATAACATAAGAATCTACCTAGAAAGAACACACGTACCTTTGAAAACTTCTTGTCACGATCATATCAAGGCCAGGCGGAGCGTTTTGAATAGTCATATAAAAGTACCTGTTACTGGGTGAAAAAGGAATAAGATCTGTTCTCATATACATATGAAAAGTATTGAATACCTTCATGGGGGATATTTTGAGAAAGGTGCATGACCATGAGCTAACTCCAACGCGTATTCCAAGACCAGATATCAGCCCTGTCGGAAGATACACAAGACCAAACCGACCAACAGCTGTTATTTGACAATCTTTGATGCAAACAGTTTCCAAAGATCTTTTCTTTTGTTTGACATAGAAAATACTGACTAGCATACACAAATAAGAAAATGATAGTAGCTTTGGGGCTGAAACAATCGAAACACTATCTAGATAAACTAAAATCAACGAATAGTATTTTAGCTGGTATTTGATATTGAGTTATAAACTCACTTCGAATTGTATCCACTTCCTGGCTGCAAGACTTCGGTGCCATCCTACAAACAGAAAACAAGATATACTTGTTCAATAAATCGAGTAGAGAGCAACAATGTAATGGACTACAGTACAACAGCAGTGGAGTGCCAACAAAGGTGTTTCTTGCACGCTTGCCTATCGCCACTGTCAAACAAGCATGCAGAGACACCAAAATCACCGAGCTTAACCTCTCCAGTTGTATCAAGAGAAGTATGTTTCCCGCCTAATATTTATTGAAAATACATATCAGGGATGGGAAGAAAAAACAAAATTCAAGTTAAGCTGACCTTAACATCTCGATGATATGCCCTGTCTATGAAGATAATCAAGAGCTTTAAGTGTTCTTTCAACATAGAACATATAGCTGACTCTTCAAACCCATCTGGATATGCTGCCTTCATGAGGTGTAAGCAAGAGCCCTGAGCCATGAAGGGCATGACGACCCAGAGGTGATGATCAACAGCAAATGAACAAAACGATCTTATAACGTTCGGATGATCTATCAAAACTCATGGTCTGAGCCTCTCCTCCTTATATCATCCTAGTAAAACCAAAAACAATACATCAATTTGCATCGAAGTTGAAGCAACGAGTGCTGAAGAAGAGATCTAAAAAACTAATATGCATCAACAACTTGTACAGCAGATGATATTAGTTAGTGGGAGATTTTTTCAGTTAAGAGTTCTGAACTAATAACTAGTCATGGTCCAAATGAAACAGATTACAATAGCAACCGGAGACAAAGCTGAGGGCTTAACTGAGAAACAAAAATTGAGATCGGTAAGAAACGACCAAGATTGCGTTGCAGCGATCGAGATCTAAAGACTATGATAGCGACGACTTGTTTAGTAGGAAGATAAATAGCTCGATGAACAACAGCACTAGCACCATATCCAACTTCTTCCATAGAGCTTGTAATCTTTAGGGTTCCACTGAGAAACCTTTCTTCTTACCACCACTCGACATCTTCTTCCTACCAAATCAGACTCCGTCTTCACGAACAAAAACGTATCGAGACACTTAAAGGAAGAGAGAGTACAAGTACTCTAGAGCAAAGACCAAACCGAGACTCCATCGAAATCGAAATCTCTTTGTAAATTGTTTTCTTTTCTTTTGGGGTCTGCTGACGTGGCATTATTATAAGCGATTAAGATCATTGACACGTTGCGATGGTGAGGAGACTGACGCATCCACAAACTTTATCTCTCTCTCAACACCTTACACTACACCTACATCACTAGTGACTTTGTTGATGTTCAATAAAGATGAACATACATATCTTTGTCAACGAATTAGGATACATATTCATGGAATTTTACTTTGTTTACCAAAACTGTTGGATATGAATTACTAGTTGGGTTTATCCGCATTCATGTCCAGGTATACACGTATGATTCTTAGATTTTATGTTTATATTTCTCTATAACACTATGATGCATCAGTTGTACTCTCTTATATTTACTTATCATGATATGTATATGAAAACTATCATTTATGTAATTATTGAAAACATTCATATAGTTAAAAAATCATATGATCATTATGTATGCTTACATATAGTATTAAGACATTCATATACAATTTGGTGAGCAAGAAGTATAGTTTAAACTAATACAATTATAATGACATTAATAGCATTAAATAATTGTATGATACTTACCTAAACAAAAAAATATAAATATAAACATATACTTAATTTTACTTCTAGCACCACCAATAACACATTTATGTGTTGGCCATTAATATGAGTGCAGTAAATAAATTTTGATTTTACCATTCCTTACTAGATAGAGAACTCGCCGCTCATGGATGAAATTGTTAGAAAAAATAATTAAAATTACAAATATTTTGTTCATTAAATTCTATTTAACACTAAGAAAATACGCTTCTTGACATTTACTTCGTTGCCCAAAATTTGAACTGGAAGCGACCCGGAAACCGAACCAAAAGTTTATAATACTTAGTTGGAATACTAGAATTGCTCTACACGAAAGAACAAGAAACAGGAGCTGTGCGGTCACTTCAACTCGAGACCGTCCACCTGTTAATAACTACAACCATCTAACATAATAAGAACTCTTACGCTCTGCCAGCTAAAGAGTATCAGCCCACCCTACATCCAAAGAAAGCCAATGGTTGCTTTTGGTTAAGTCTCTGATTTCTTCAACTTGTTATTTTTCTTGTATTGCTTTACATATGTAAATATTCTTCCTGATCATATTCCTCTGTTGTTGTTTTTGCATTCAGGTTTGGAATGCGGAACCCTAGTAGTTCATAAATTCATCCGAACAAGTTGGCCAAGCTTACTATTGGGTCCATGTCTAGCATGGAGGTTTGTTTCCAGAGGAGAGGAGAAACAAGTTGGTCGCCATACTTTCATCGTATGTATTAGTTTACTATTTTTCCCCCCAAAACCTTTTCAATTTTTTTTAAAAACCCCAAATTTTACATTTAATGCCTCTTTGTTTTTATGTAGCCAAAACTTATCAATTGAGAAGAAAAATCACCATGATGAATTTTACAACTGCTGAAAGATTCACACACAACATATTTGTATGTCAAAAGATCAACATGAAGAAGAGCAATAACGAGAAGCGAAAGTACATCAGTCAAGAGACTGCGTCTATCCTCCTAGCCATTGCCCACTCAAAAAGCCTAAGGATAAAGAGCGCAGAAGGCTGTAAGTCACGCACTTCAGCTCGTCTGGCAAGAAATGTTCTAAGCACTCTGCTGGACCCAAATAACTTTGGCAAGCTTAGTACGATATGGTAAAAGTTTCAAACATATTCCTCATATTTTCATTTATCTATTCTAAATTCATATAGTCACCTTGTTTTTATGTTATCTAAGATGTTTGAGGTGAGTTGGACGAGGCACCATCTTTATTGACCTGTGCACAAGACACACTTGCAAATGGATGGTTCATTCGTTGATGAAGCTGCTTGAGGCTCTTACCTAGCAGGTGGAGGAAGCTGTGGACTCTATTGATGCATATTCGATGAGGGGACTCTCACCAATGTGTCAGCCCAAGTGCTTCACTGCTACAAATTCACCTTCAAGGGCCGTTCCTCCTTGAATCAAGAATTTTTCAAGATACCCCTTCTTAAAATTTTATTTTCTTCTTTCATTACTTAGTATACCTTACAACCTGTCTACATGAATTTAGAAAGCCTCTTTGGCTCATCATGTCTTCTGATATTTTGCTCTCTTGCTTCTCTTGTTCTCTTTTACCTTACAACATGTTGAGGCTCTTTTCCTAAGGTGGAGAAGCTGTGGACTCTATGAATATCAATGAGGACTCTCCCAGTGGTGTCAGCCCAACTGCCTGACAAATTCTCCTTCAAGGTCGTGTTCTTGATCAAGAATTTCTCAAGATAACCCCTTCTAAATTTGTTATTTTTGTTTCATTACTTGTACACCTTACAACCTGTTCTACATAGAATTTAGAAAGTTTCTTTTTGTTCAGTCATGTCTCTCTTATTTCTTTTTATGCTAGGAATTTTATCTTCGTCTACTATGTCTCTGTCCATGTCAGTTTATAATCAATTCCATTCATCGTTTCACTACGCATTCTTTTGATTAATCATTCGTTAAATCATGTTTACAGAGCGTATATAAGAGATGGGAGTGTCCAGTAGAGACGATGAACCACCTTAGTCATACCCAGCATCTCTTAAACGTGCTTAGACACGGACTTGCGCGTCTGCTTGAATAAAGACAAATTGAAGACTTGATATGACAACTCTTCAAAGGAATTTTAGATTAAGTCTAATTTTCAAGCAGGAGATGGCTTGCAACAAGAAGCTACAGGCTCTTTTGTGTTCTGTGCCGCTTCTCTTCAAGTGAACCAACATGCTTCGATGCCCTCCTCAAGTAAACCAACCTGAAAATTTCCAAACTCCTTAGCCTTCTTGCTTAAGTTGATCTCTTCTACTTTCTGTAACAACTAGTGCTAACAAAGGATGACTTAACTAGGTTCTTTTCGTAAAATGTAACGATCCCATTTTGTAACCAACTTTAATTATCAAAAAATCAGCTGTATTTGTTTTGTCAAAACATTTTTCCATTGTAATATATTTTTAATTTAGCGCTTTAAATTTCTTCGTATTTAAGGTTGTTTTTAAACAAATATTTGAATTTAGTCACGTTTACAACAATGAACAATTCATGTCTAAAATTAAGTAACACAATAACCAACACACAATCGTGACCAACCCATCCACAGATTAACGCACATTTACAATCGTGACCAACCTATTTCCACAGATAACGATCACATTCATAATCATGACAACTGTCATGAAAACTACAGGAACAACCCTTTGACAAAATAAACACAAATTAATTTCATGTTAAATCGTGATTGTATCGTCATGTGACTATTTTAGTCATTAACTGTCACCACAAATTTTCGTCACGATAGTATAACAGAACATTTTGTGACTTTGCGTGTATATCGTCTGATATATCACGAAAACAAAGCTGTAGCCACGAAAATTTTCGTGCGTATTTCACAATTTTCTACTAGTGAGATTGACTTATATTTGAGGGCTCATCTAAACAATAAATTAGTTTTACGGGTAATATTCTTTATATTAATTGGTGAAACAAGCAGTATCTAACATTAGTTATAATTATTTTTTTATTGCTTTTTTATTATTTATTATTAATTACTAGATCTTTGTCCGCGCTACGCGTGGATAATGTTTTGAGATGTTATAAATATTTTTACCGAATCTGTACCTTTACATCTTATTTGGGTTAACTATATCATAATCCCAAACATGAAGGAGCGGCTGTAGCAAATAATTGGATTGCTATGCTTATTTGTTTCTAATCTTTGTGTGGATATCAAATGCTAAAACACAAATATAATTATGTGGAAATTCTATATAGTATATACAGTTTTAAATTATTTCAGCATGTAATATATGAATAATCAACATTTTCTTACTCTGTAAATTCTATTTTAGCTAATACTTTAAGCCTGATTTTGTTGTATTTTATTTTTTGAATTTATAGTTGGTGTGAACTGTCTTTGGAGAGAGAAATTTATAAATCATTGCTCTGAATCTAATTCGCATAAATAAAAAATACTTGAAATTTATGCAAAGCTAATCTAATATCTAATTTTGGTTTGTCATAATCATTTAGCTTTTACTATATATATTTATATATCAAATTGGGTTTAAAAACCTTTTGTGCTATCTTTTTATGAAAGCTCTAGAAAAAAAAGAAAAATATTTTAAACATGAAAAAACGTTTTCTTAAAAACAATCTCTAAAAACTTCATGCTTCGTAAGGTACTTTATGACTTACCCGTGATAACCTCTTATGCAGCATGTTAAACAAAAGAAAAAGCGAATATAGACAAATGCAAATATTAGCGTCACATTACTTAATAAGTAAATAAAAATTATTCTGGGTCCTTTTTCATATGCGATCTTTAATCGTATAAAAAAACTTTTAGTTATGTTGTCTACAAAGCTCCTCAATCATGTTATCATCATTAAAACAAGAAGCTTAGGGACAAATGACATTTTTCAGGGTTATATCCAACCTTCTTAAGTAAGAAGACAACTCTCGTTGATTAATCTTCAATTGTACTACCTTGGAGTATTTAGGGTAATTGCATCCATCTGAACACGAAAACAACAAAAAGACTTGCATTATGTTTTAGCATCGTATGAAAGAGTATGATCACAATAAGCAATGAAAAATGAATAGCTACTTATTCAACTTCACAAAATCATTTGCTTGACACCCAAGTGAAGCAAGGAGAGCGTGCTCATGGGGTTGTCCGTCTTATAGATACAATTCAAAACAACCAATTGGTGAGTCAATGATAAGAACAGCACAATCACCAGGGAGGTAACCACTAATCTGTTCTTTCATGAAATCAAGATTCCAAGGAGCATCAAAGACAATGGAAGAGTACTCGGGTCTCAAACTTTGATAGAGAAATATCAATGCGTGATACCACGCTCACCTTTAAGCCTTGAAAAACAATAAAAGCAAAACGAAAATTCCTTCAATCATTATAAACCATTTTTGCGTTCTAAGTGTATTGGATTTCTTTTTTTTGGTGTGCACTTTACATTAAAACTGGATTTCTCTTTGCTTTATGATTCTCTGCTTCTAGATACAATAACTTTTAAGCTGTTCTTATTGACAGAGTTGTGATCTTAAAACAATAATAGTAAATTTGTTATTCGTAAATCTTCTGATTTCCTTGATTCTATTATGCTTTTTCTTCATGATTTAGTTTTGTTTTTTTTCTCATTTTCTTTCATGATTCCTTTTTGTTCCTTTTCCCTTTTTCTTGATTTTTTTACTTTATATTCCTTTTTCTTCTATAGAAAATGGATAGACTCCAATACTCCCTCTAAGATTCGTTTTGTAGTTCATTTTCTCCTTCTAATTGAAACAACTTTCTCTTCATCTTGTGGTAGCTTTCCTCTTTTGTCTCTCTTGCTTTGTAGCAATGTTTTTCTTAGAAATTTTTGTGGTTGACTTTGATCTTTGCTTCATGCCCGTCTTTTGTGGTTGTGAGTTCTTCTGTTCTTCCTTGAACTATCTCCCATCTGCATAATAACTTCTTCTGATTATGTTCTTCAACCTACTATTAACTTCTGTCCAATCTTTATCCATGATTATACATGTCTTCTCATCGAATAGAGTTTTGTTAAGCCCTTTAGTCAATAACTGTGGCACACTTACAAAGTTTCTGTCAAGTTCTGGGACATCAGTTAAAAACATCTTGTGATTGTCACTTTTCCATTTCTGTCTCCATGCAATATCTTCCTTTTCCTTCACTTTGCTAAGAAAATTTCCTTATCCAAATTTAATCTTAACTTTGTAGGTATTGTCTAATCTTGTGATGAGTGTCTCATCTCGAATCATGCGACATGTTGCCTCCACTATCAATTATCCATGCTCCTTCTTCATAATCTAATTTTTTGATTCTCTCAATGTGACAAGATTAACTTCTGATTGCCTTTGCTTTTGCAGTATTGCATAATACCCAGAATTGCCACAAATAAAGCATTCTCCTTGAGCTTGTTGCTTTCATTGTGTTGTTCTATTTTAATCCTAAAAATAACAAACATCTAATTTTTTTTCTTGCAAATTCTACACCATGGTGAATCTCTCTGT
>CAJHQP010004020.1:0-59935 GCA_905132765.1 Moricandia arvensis | reverse complement strand
TAACAGGAAATGTCAAAAAGAACAGATTCCTAAAGAGAGAAAAAAAAACCCAAACTTGAGACCGAATCAAGCCCAGAAAGTCGTAATCATCTTCTTCTTCTTCATGTCGTAACCGATCCAAGAGGAAGAAATTGAGAACAGAACTCAAAAAAAAAAAAACAAAACAAAAAGAGTAGAAGAGAAACGTGTGACTGAAGAGCTTTTTTGGTTAGAGCTATGAAGTCCTATCCATAATGTAATGAAAAGTCAAAGCAGCCGTGGGGCCCATATTTATAGGCCCACATATAACGGCCCAATTAATAAGCTTTTGATTAAGATTACCCATAGAAAAATGAAATTAGTCATGTGTTAAACATTTTTTCTTCAGGTTGACAAAAAAAAATCTTTTTTTTCTTCCAAGATTTTCTTAACCTATTTTATCAATAACAGAACAGGTATCATCAACTCAATATTTTATTTTGTGCTAATTTTGTTTTTTGCTTACTAATTAGGCAGATAGATTTCACTTGGCAGGCAAAAATGCAGTGGGATTTCCATAAAATTCTTTGGATTAAATACTAAATAAAACTGATCCATATATATATATATATATATATATATATATATATAATAAATTATTGCCAGTGTTTGATGTGTATTCTTTTATATAAATTTTAATAGATTTTTTATTTTAATCTTTTTTATTTATATAAAATTTCCAAAAAAATTATTTATACAAATGTTAGAAATATTTTAAATTTTTTACCTATGTTAGTAGAAAACTTATGATGTGTTGCATGTAAATTGGACACATGGTGGTTTTGTATATATAAACCTGTGATTCAATATATCATTAGATTTCTTAGTTTATATGTATATATAATTTTCAATATAATAAAAAAAATTGGTGAATAATAGAGTATGTTAACTATAATTAAATTCCCTGTACATTGTAATTTTTTCTAAATCCCCTACAGTAAACAGAGAGGCAACTTGGGGAAGATTCTCATAAAGCTCCAACCTTTTTTCTTCTCCCTTACACCTCTCTCTCTCTCTGTATCTCTGTCTCTCTCTCTGTAGCTGAAGAAGAACCTTCATGGAAAGGGACGAGCAAGAACCTACAATGTCTGAGCCCACGAAAACCAAGTACGATCGTCAGCTCAGGTAACCCCTCAAAGCTCTTGACTTTAACTTTCCGATCGTTCAAAGTCTTCATCTTTCCCCCCTAATCGCAGGATTTGGGGAGAAGTAGGTCAAGCGGCTCTGGAAAAAGCGAGCATCTGTTTGCTCAATTGTGGCCCTACTGGCTCTGAAGCCCTTAAGAATCTCGTTCTTGGTGGAATCGGAAGCATCACCGTCGTTGATGGATCTAAAGTTGAAATTGGAGACCTTGGGAACAACTTCATGGGTATTAATTACTCTGTTCTCTCCCTTTACAGTGTAATGTGTATTCGTATTTTGCTTCGTTGAGAACTTACTTTGGCATATTTGATGATTGGTTTTATGTTTTACAAAGTGGATGCGAAGAGTGTTGGTGAGTCAAAAGCAAAGTCTGTCTGTGCCTTTCTTCAAGAGCTTAACGATGCTGTGAAGGTCGACTTTGTTGAGGAGAATCCGGATTCTTTGATACTCACAGACCCGTCTTTCTTCTCTCCGTTTACTCTCGTTATTGCCACTCAGGTAAACTAATGAAAAGAGGTTGTTCTTGATCCTTAAGCATGTTCAACTTTAGGCTGCAAAGTTTTAGTTTTTGATGGTCCATCTTTAGGATACATCCTCTGGGGTCTCTCAGCTCGAGAGTTCCTAGTGATGTGAAAATTTTAAACTTGGAGCGCCTATCACATATCTTATCTTTAGGATTAGTACGCATGATTGTTTCTACGACGAGACATTGTTTTCAGATTGAAAAAGCTTTCCTTGTTAGTTGACCATGTGTTGATTGTAGCTAGTGGAAGATTCAATGGTGAAACTAGATAGAATCTGCCGAGAAGCAAATGTCATGCTGGTTTTTGCTCGATCCTATGGCCTTACTGGGCTTGTTCGTATCAGTGTAAAGGTGAGCTTGTGTGTCTAACCCAAATATTTAATAAAAAAGCAACATATTACTCTCTTTGGGCATTTTTCCATGGTTAGTCTGCTAAGTCGTAACTTTTCTCGGTTATCAGGAGCACACCATTATCGATTCAAAGCCTGATCATTTTCTTGATGATCTCCGCTTGAATAATCCCTGGCCTGAACTCAAGAGGTAATTTTCGCATAACTACGTATATGGGGTTTCGTTTTACCCAAATTTTGAATTAATGAGGAGATTTGAAAGTTTAATGAATCAATGACCGGCAGGTTTGTAGAGACCATTGATCTAAAAACACCAGATCCCATCGCTCATAAGCACATTCCTTACGTCGTCATTCTTGTCAAGATGGCTGATGAATGGGCTCAAACCCATAGCAACAACCTTCCGTCGACCAGGGAAGAGAAAAGGGAGTTCAAGGTATCCTTACTTCTTGTAACTCGGCAAACAATTAGCAAGGTTTTACCTGTCTTGTGAGTCCTTGTTCTAATCTATTCCTTTTCCCTTTTAATCTTAGGATTTAGTTAAGTCCAAGATGGTATCGATGGATGAAGATAACTACAAAGAAGCTGTTGAAGCCACTTTCAAAGTTTTTGCTCCTCGAGGAATCAGTGAGTATACATCTTCCTTGACATTAAATCTACCGTTTCCTTACAATATATGTTGGATACAATTTATGAAACTGGTAGGACAACCAAGAAGAACCAAGTGAAAAAAGTTTCAATTATCTTCATGACCACGATTGATTGCTAACCATTCCATATGCCTCTTGATGCATATTGATAATATAGCATTTAGCATTAGAGTTAATATGTGAAGTCAGTTTTTAGTAGTTACCAGAAAAAGGTTTACGAGTCCCATTTCTATATTTCTCACATCGAACCAACCCTGTTTTTTTTTTTAATCCAGGCAAAGAGATTCAAGAAATTATTCATGATCATTATGCTGAAGTTGACTCAAACTCCTCAGCTTTCTGGGTGATGGTAGCAGCTCTCAAGGTTGGTAATTCGAAAATAGTTGAGAACGTGTGTTGGGATTTTAGTTTACTAGATTAATTCTTTGATATGTGTTCGCTTGTTTTGCTTCTCATGGATATGAATATTTACCCTATTAATTGTATGTGTCACCTGCAGGAGTTCATTTCAAATGAAGGTGATGGGGAGGCACCACTTGAAGGTTCCATGCCCGATATGACATCTTCCACAGAGTTAGTTCTCATGTTCTTTCGTTTCAGTGGAGAGATGATACTAATCCTTACCTTTATCAAAATTAATATATAGCTGTTATTTATCTTTTGAAGGCACTACATCAATTTGCAGAAAATCTACCAAACAAAAGCTGAAGCTGATTGTCTATCCATGGAGCAAAGAGTGAAACACATTCTAGCTAAAGTTGGTCGAGATCCAAGTAGTATCTCAAAACAAACTATCAAGAGCTTCTGCAAGAATGCAAGAAAACTGAAGGTGAGAATGCTGAACTTCTTGTACTGTTGGATGATTAAAACCGATTGAATGGAGTAAAAAGCATGGGGATATGCAACTTGTAGGTATGCAGATATCGTATGATAGAGGATGAGTTCAACAATCCTTCTGTAACAGAACTACATAAGTGTTTGGCTAGTGAGGATTACAGGTGCGAATATCTTTGTCGAAATTGATCTTTTCCATATAACCACACACTGTGATAGTAAAAATACTGGAGATGTTGTTGTCAGCTCTGGAGGCTCTTACCACTTTTTCTGTTTACCTCTCGCAGTAGCGCAATTGGATTTTATATTCTTCTTAGAGCTGTTGATAGATTTGTTGCGACCTATAAGAAGTTTCCTGGACAGTTTGATGGGTAAGTGAACACATTCTGGCAAAAATTGATTTTGTATCCTGTCCAATTTGGCGTTGTCAGGCGATTACTAACACATCAACTTTATAGAGAAATAGAAGAGGACGCATCCTTGTTAAGAACTATTGCCCTGAGTCTTATTAGCGAAATGGGTTGTGACGGCTATGAACTTCCGGAAGCACTTTGCAATGAGATGTGCAGATTTGGCGCTGCAGAGCTTCATGTGGTTGCTGCTTTCGTTGGAGGAATCGCATCTCAAGAAGTAATCAAGGTTCGGTTTATATCCCTGTCTCTCAAGATGTTGTTTCACTATAGTATCAGATGTTTGATTTGAAGCTAGAGACGTCTTACCTTTTATGTTTTTTCAAATGTTTGCAGCTCATCACGAAGCAGTTTGTTCCAATGTTGGGAACTTTCGTTTTCAACGGCATTGATCACAATTCTCAGTCATTGACATTATAGAAGATTCTTAGAGACAACACTGGTGGCTAGTGACAACTCCAACTTTACTTTTATCCTCAGCTCGAGTTGAAAAAGTCCTTTAAATACAGTTTGGAGTTTTCATTTCTGCCATTCACCAGACTGACTAGAGCTCATTTCTCCATATAACAATTTGGAATTCCTGATGAAATGTATCTTTTGATTCTTGAGCCGCGGTTATTAAACCGAAGAGCTCGTGTTACATATTAGCATTATATCTTACTGATTGGTAACGCTAAATCATGCTATCGTCTCAAAATAAGTTCTATAAAAGAACACAACAAGCAACTGAATAGACTTGTCTTGTGGGTGATGACAAAATTGGCAAAAGAACAGAGATGTAAAAGGAACAGACAAAGCTACAATGTTGAGTTACCAGGCGGAGTGTCTCTTTGAGGGATTATAGACGCTGAATTCGTCAAAGTCTCTTCGGCCACTGGTAACAAAACAATCAAAACCCTTGTAAAGGACAAGGTCCAAACAGAGTTGCTTTTGACACCAAAGTTGTCTGTCTTAAGTAGCCAGACATGATAAGGCCTCCAAACATTATATCCCCAAGTGAGTAAAGGCAACTGTGTTTTAAGTATTGCGGTTACCTGTGACTAACATTCCACCCACCAGGCAAATGGCGAGGATGAACAGTATCTACAAACACTTGTCTCCATCTTTGACAGAAATCCCTTACACCATCCTCTCCATGTTCCCTTAAGAGATACTCCACAACCTGTTTCCCGTGTGGTCCATGTCCTAGCAAGGAGAGTTTCGAGTTCTGTTGGTGCGATGTATTTCCATTACACTGAGTATCATTTAGCTCTGGAGCTCCATCTCCTCCACTATCATCTGCAGACTGCAGCTATCCTACTTTCTTCATTCATATCTTTCTCAGAATCTCCAGGAGCCTCCTCACCATGTTCTTCAACTGAAGAAGATACAAAACTGTTTGCATCAGTATCCGTGACAATACAACAATAGATAATTATGCATTAGTCTTTTATCAAACAAACACCTTTCTAAGAAACCATGACAACAGTATATATCATATGATTATCATTGCTACTCTTTTCTTATTTTTCCATATGAGCATAATCGTCTGTAGAATATTTGAGAGAAACACTTTTCTTTCTTTGGAGTTTTTTGTCTTTGGTGAGGGCTCAACCCAATGAGTAAAGCTCTCTCCAAATCTTCTTCAGATATGTCCCGTCCACCGTAATACATCTTTACAGTCTACATTCAAAATCCAAAACACAAACATATCAGGATATTTGGTTTATATCAATAGCTTGAATTGATAAGAATGATGATCCATTTTATTAACCTGCAACAATTCCTCATGACGACTAGATGACATTCTGTTCCCATGTCGCAAGAGCGCCATTGCAGCTGTTCTAAGATATAATGGAGAGACACCAACATCCTCAACATCTGATTCATCATACTCCACAGAAGATGCTGCTCCTTGTTCTTCTTTTGAATCCAGTACTCTACGAACAGAAAGAGGAATGTCAAACTCTGTAGCGACTTGTTTCTTGTACCTCTCTGCAGCAGCATGCGCAAGTTCATGACAATCCACACAGAGTAGAACAATATCATGAGATCTGTGACTTTTTAAGTGCTCCGGAAAATGAACTCTATAGCAAGAAGGTATTATCCGGTAACGCAGATAGTGATTCCCTTCTCCACATCCACAACATATGTTCTTCTTGGTCTGAATATAGAAATCATTCCCTTCATCTTCTGGACGTCCTTTAGGTTCGAACAAAAGCAGTGTCGCAGGTGGTTCTTCTTCAACTAGTTTCGCAAGACCACGCCTCCAATACCTGTAATCAATAAATAAAATTATAAGAGGAACTTAATTAGAGGAAAGTACAACAATAGCTGATCATTTACCATTCAAGTTGTTTTCAATCGCAATAACACAGCAACAATAGCTGATCATTTGTTGATCAACAATAGTCGATGGAAACAGCATATATGGAATGGAGCAAGATCTGAGAATGACCACATCATCCATTCTCTCCCTCTAGGCAACCTGTCCCAATGAATCTCTTATCACCATCTTACCCACTCCTCTTGTTGAATAGCTGATCAGCACTCATCTCTAGTGAATATTCTCCTCTCAAGAACTCAACTTCATCAACACGACGATTCTCTAACAACACAGTGATCTCAGTTTCATACGGATGAGAGTTGTTAGACCAAGATTGTTCTTAAAGCGGTTCTTAAGGGATGGGGTTCACATTCTTTTAAAAACCCACACCTTAATTCTCTTCTGCAAGAACTGTCTCTTGGAAAAGTTCTTATATTGTTTGCGGGTCCCATTGCCACATGGCGTTCCCCAACTGATTTATTTTAGGGTTAATAATGTTCTTAGGTTCCTCTGCATTGGTTTCGTATTCAAAACATTACAAAACAAAACATTACATGCAATAAACTTGAGATATTATATCAAATCCAACCTATGTAGGAAGAAGACACGTCGTCAAGCTTCTTCAGTGTTTGAATCAGAGTAAGAGTTATCGGCAAGAACACGTTTGAAACCGAACTGTGGTTTGGTCTCTGAGTGGAGATAACACGAGCTCAGAGAAGATGTCTGCTTCCTACCATGGCAGCGCCGACGATAATCCGCCACGAACAGAACTGTAACTGTCACAAGAGAGGCTACGGTAATTACGATTCTGACCTTCTCTTTGACCTCCATGTGTATGTTCGTTACTTGTGTTTTCCGACCAAATCTTGCGGCAGTTCGGTCTTAAAGCTTTATGCACTTTAAGTTTTGACACGTGTCTAAGTTATAGGCCAGTATAGATTCTGACACGTGTTTTGGTTTATGAACTAAGAACAGGCCCATTAAAACTGAACATGTATGTGTTGGGTTGGCCCAAACAACCTCTTAAAGTCTGGTGTGATTCATTGATCTATTGTCTATACGACTTGTATTACCACAAGAAGTCCATCTATAATTTCAACCATACGTTTTGAAGTTTGGTGTCAAGCTCTCTGTACACAAATGAAGTGGACATCTCATGGAACACCGTCAGTGATTAAAAGTAATATCCGATCCTGATGGGTCCAAAATAAATAAATAAGTGTATCTGAATACCAAATATCTAAATCTAATAATCAGCATTTTTTACTACAAAAGGAAAAGAAATTGAAGAAAGAAAATAAAATAAAAAGGGCACTTACCTGATTTAATGTAACTGAATAGTGTTTTCATACTTATTTATTATTCTATTACGAATTTTATGGTTATTACATCAATTACTTCACCACTACAAATTAAACTGTTAAAATAATGTTAAACTATTTTACGTATATCTTGTTAGAGAATTGTTCTTTTTTAAGCTTATCTCTATTTATCTGCAAACTGCTAACAAATCGCACGTGTTCTAAGAACAAAAAAAAGATTTGAATCTTATATCCAATTTAAGAACATTATGAACAGTTTGTTGACAATAGGATTAATAAGCCTTCCACTAATGAATACTAGTGTTTAGTCTCAAAATTATAAAACAGAGATTCAATACAATATCCAATTCAAGAACATTATGAACAGTTTGTTGACAATAGGATTAAGCCTTCCACTAATGAATACTAGTGTTTAGTCCCAAAATTATAAAACAGAGATTCAATACAAAATATAACATCTTACACTATCAACATGTTGACACAGTCAAACAGATATGGAAAGATATTATATACTACAAGTTTTTAGTGGATAAATCGAGCATAAATGCAGTTGAAGGGATTTGGGGCCAGTGACAGTCTCTCTGGTTTATGGACGTCAGTTGTCATTATTTGTTATTTATTAAAATAGGTTTCAGTTTTTTTTAATTAATCTAGAAATATCTAGGAGTTATGAAAAATCTCAGAATAACCACACCTTCCAAATAGATTATTTCTTCGAATATTTAACTGGACAGTAAATAATGATCTATATTTGCGTGATCATATGCGTAACTAATAATTTTACATTAGAAGAAAATTGATTTAACTTAGATCAATAGGACAACTATCTATCCAGTAAAAACTATTAAACTATCACATTAATATAGTTAAATAAAAAATATATGACATTCAATAGCAATTTATTTAAATATACACTAACTTATTATAAAAATCATAATATTAAACTGGAGATAACAGATAAGTATCTACTCTCATGCTGTATTTATCAGCAACCCACTATCTTGTATAGAAATTTCCATTATTTATATATATCCGAACTTTTGGTCAGCGATATGAACGTAATAAAAGTGTTCTCGGTGGAAATGGAAAAGCAGTGAGTAGATCGCCTCGTCGGCCAGAAGAAAACAATGAATTTAACTCATTTTGTTTTCTTTCGCATGTTGTCACTTCATAACTAAATTTAAACTATATAAAATAACGCTTTTTCTAATCCTAAAAATTTTAAAATTGTTACCAACATACTAGGAGCATAATTATTTATGAACTTTTATATTTAGTTTCTAACACTATTATATTAAAACTTTAAAATAACTTAATTTTATTAAATTAAATATTTTAAAAAAAATTATGTAACTCGTGTTATATCAGTCTCTCAGTATTATACTAAGGAAAAAATGTTTCTCTAAAATTTCACCCTTCTCGTTTATTTTTATTTTTTCATTATTTTTTGGTGAATTTTTTTTTTTTTCAAGAGTTCAACGAGTGAGATCCCTAATATACCATCAATTTTTTTAATAATTGCCCTTCATTTCGTAGGAGTTGGAATTCGTATTTTATGTAATGTAGCTTATGGACATGTATTTATCATCTGTATTATGTTAATATAACTGTTGATATTACGACAACAACAGAAATGAGGAAAATCAAAAGAACAGAACTCGAATTGTTTTTTTTTGTTGTTACAAGCAATTCAGTTGAGATATTAATTTATCTACAAAATACTAAAACAGTATGGAATGTAATAAAGGTAGCTCGATATACAACATCGAAATTTATTTCGTGGTCGTTTTTGGTTCTCTAAAAGCGTGGCACATCTATAATAAGAATCAAATCTTTAACAACTTTGTTTGATCTTTACGTTTCAAGACTAATCTCCGAGACAACATAGTAGCCATTTTAAAGCGTCTACCTTTATTTCAGTTGTAGAGCTAATCAAGGGCAACATTGCCTCACTTTCTACATCAAGTTTATGGCTTTGAGTTTTGATTATTCCCGTATTTAAAACTCTAAAAAGATATTCCTTCTGTTGTAAGTAATTTTAGCAAAAAATATTTGTTTCATAATATAAATAGTTTTCATATTTTAATATACTTTTTTATATTTATTGGATAGTATGCGACCAATTAAATAATATTAGTTTTGTTATAATTGGTTGAATTTATTGATTTAATATTATTTTAAAAAATTAACAACTTTTTTAATATTAATGTTTTTATCTAAAACTAATTACAATATGAAACGGAAGGAAGGAGTATGAAATACTATACTTAATTTTTTTTCCACCATCAGATCCCACCAACATGATTCAAGTTTGACTAAGACCCTCTTTGGGAGAGCTATATAGCCAACTAAATTAAATGTTTAAACCTAATATTTTATTTTTTTATATGGCTGGTTGTTGTTAGTAAACCGTATCCTCAAATGTTGAAAATATGAGACTGTTGTAAACAAACAAGATGATCAACAAGAAACCGACATGTATGATACACATATATATATATATATATATATATATATTTGGATATGGGAGTTTGAAATATGATATACCAAACCAACCATTTAAATTAGGTGTTCCTAAGAAGCACAAAGTCTCCTCTCTTACAAGCAAAGCGCCTAACCTAGTCATTTAAGACGCTCACCTACCAAGTAAACCTATTTTGACCGGCTAAATCCCATTTTGATCCAAATTTTGGTTCCTATTGATACTGGTATTCACTAGCTAATTCAGTTTTCTACCATGGTTTGTGTAGTAAACCAGGTACTTGTTTCAGACAGTGTTCACTCGCCCGTTAACTTGAACAACCACACCGGTTTACAAGTAATATTGGTTAGTGATTGGACATTGCATAATATTATCAATTAGGCGTAACCGGATTATAGGGATAAAAATAAAAGCACATAAGAAAAATTAACAAGACGTCCTTTCATGAATGATTTTACCAAATTGACAGTCTGTGCATATGTTGGTGCATATGTATGTTGTACATACTTAAATGACACTCTACATTTCCTGAATTATTGGAGCATGTGTAGGAGTATACATATAGAATACATGTATGATGTGCATGCATATGTATGCATATGTAACGTAGCTTTCTACTTCACTTTTTGGTAGGCGATTTTAATTTGATTCGTTTGACTTACTCGTAATACGTAAACATTATATATAATATCTGCATATACGAACTGATTGGTTTATGGTGACTCAAAATTGATTTGAATTAATAAATTAAACTTCAGGTAATTATACAAATGAATAGTAGTGCATCCATGAAAGACAAAAAAAACATAGAAATATTTTGGGATTCCACGGTCCCCGGAGAACACTTATCAAGGAGAGATCTGAAGTAGGATAAAATATATAAACTCTAAAATAAATTTGAATAGCATTGATCCAATCAAATTCATGTTTTCAGTCAGTTTGTTCATCTAAGTAAGTTAATTTGAATTGAACAGATGCTATGCTCATGGGAACAAGCATCAATGTAATATTTTACATTTTTTTTACTTCAGAAATGTCCATGAGAGTATCGTCTCTAAAGATTAAAAGATTACTTATTCAAAAAGGGGTCCAGAAATTAATGTGTATGACAACATCTAACGACTGTCATGTATCCTCAAGTACAGCGTATGTGTGTTCCCTAGGACATACTCCCTCCGTTCCCGAAAATAAGATTTTCTGGGAGTTTTTTTTTGTTCCACAAAATAAGATTTTCTAGAATTTTAAGGTACTTTTATTAATTAGTGTTAATGAATTGTATACTTTCAAGAAACATTAATTAAAAATACTTAAACTGTTTAAATCTTATTGGTCAATAGTTATTGGAAACTGCATAATAGAAATAAATAATATAGTTAATCATAAACATTAATTATGTTCTTAATAAACGTGCAAATTCTAGAAAATCCTACTTTCAGGAACGGAGGGAGTAAGTCCCATAACATATATCCAAATTAAAGTACCATCAATCTTGGAGTGTCACATCATTCTTTATTTTTTTCAAGTCACAAATGATTCTCAAAGTTATATTAAAAATAGGAAGGCTTATACATATTGGTAATCTTTACTGAATAGCTAATCAAACTAGCAAGAAAATGCCTTTAAAAAGAAACTAGCAAGAAAATACTATGACAGTAGAAACAAAATAATTCTAAAGAAGTATAAAACTCAAAAGATGAATAATGGTAAATGGATAGCGTGGTACTGACATCTACTATGTATTATAGAACTAAAAGTACATAAACCGAACTATTTTGATGTTATGAGCTCAGGTCATGTGGTATTGTTCTTGGATACAAGTTACATAAAGTGACCAAAAATCATGGTTCTAAACATAATCATATGACACCTGGCATGACCTCGTGATGTCGGATCCACATGCTCTTACTTTGCGCAGTGACACGTGACGGAAAACGAAAAAGCATCACATGATTGAGCAGGATCTAATCAACTGACTATCCAATTAGCTAACGACACATGTCAAGTAACAGACCTTATCACGTGCACTTTATTCCGACCATCCCCTCTAGCAAGTGCCTCTCCCGTCACTCCGTCAGAAGCGCATTTTCTCTTCGATAATTTAAAGGAAATGAATATTAGTGTTTTTTTTTTGTGTATATTTTATATATTTTTAAGGTCATGATTCTTCTAGTTTTGGTTTTTGTGCAATATTGTTAATAACGTTTTTTTTAACTGACTATTGTTATAACTTTTCTTTTTTTGAAACTAACTATTGCTATAACTTTATATTTAACAAACATGGCTAGATGAAGTGCTCTTCTCTGTAAAACTTAATTAAAGTAGTCCACATTATAGTTTATCCGGATTAGAATTTCCACTTCAGTTCATTGAAGCTCGAAACAAAAAAAACTATGTGTTTATTCATGTTGATACATTTTACATTTTGTTGTGAATGGATAAATATTAGTTGATTTTTTTTCTCTTTGAACTGGTAATAGCGGATGCTATCTTTGTGTAAATATTAATAGCGATGATATTTTAAACAATAATACTATTTAATTGTATTTTTCAAAAAAATTAAGATGACTATTTACTAAGTTAATATTCATATTATATTTGTTATAGCAAATAGAATGGACGTATTAACACTTTAATAAAATGCAAATTTCTAGGTACACCAAAACAAGTGAGGAGTAGACCATTTTGAATTTAATTATGATCCACATTCGTGATGATTTGGTGATATAAAAATGAAGCTGTCGTTAATTAACCAACCAAAAGCAATGCAAACGACTTGGGAATGCATGTGGGAATAGTTGCTAATCACTAATAAGCTTCATTGGCCTGGACGCTTTAAGTCATGTGTCACATGTTTATACTATTATTTTTCTCGGTAAGAAATTAATTGTTTTAGTCAAATAGATGGGATAAATCATTTCATGTTACCTCAATGATTAATTGTTTCTGTGTACGGCTACAAATGTAACGAAGTTTCTCTGCATCTAGGTGTGCATCTTAACCGATAGGTAGATATTAGACAACACATAACTTTATTCCTAAGTCGACTTTATTATTAGTTAAGTAATATAACCGTTTTCAATTCACACCCGTATATTACCATCTCGAATTTCAGAATATGTTTGAAGTATATGAAGAGTGTTAAGAGTTTATAACATCAATTGTTTTTTACATGTTCTTATAGAACACACGTCGGCTGTGGCATATCCTCATTGTTAATTGTATCGATTCCATATTAAAATAATAAAAAGGAAAGATATTGAACTTTTTTTTCTTGCTAAGACTACAAACATACCTCTAATATTCTAGGATTAGTGACAAAAAGTTATTAGTCAAAATATATTTCAGCTTTATTTTAACCAGTACTCTTACTGCTATTTTTTAGTACTTCTTATAACTATTATGGTATCCTTTACTGTATTCTATTTTTGCTGCAACATGCTCACTGTTTTGTATCACCACTACTACCAACCAGTTTCCAACCGGACTTCACCTTTAACTACTATCAAGCCGGTTCTAGTAAGTCAGTCTATACATCAAAAAAATGTGTAAAAATTAAATTTTGCTAGCATTTAAATATATTTTGAAAGTATTTAGAAAAGACATTAATTTTGTTGAGAAGGAAAAAGAAAAGAAAATTGAAAAAGAAAGGGAAAACAAAAACAAACATAAGTGAAGGAGACATATTTTTCATCTTCTTTTACTTCATTTTTCTACCCCATTTATATATTGTCGATATTTGCTTATGTGACTTTCATATCATGTTTACATAGTTGCAAGCTTTCAAGCTGGAACCATAATAGTATTAGCTACAATCTGCCGACGCAAAAAAAGTCTTATATAAGAAACAAGACAAGCCAATCGTTTCACGTCATACATTTAGTCAACAAGAGGAGCAAGTAGATTTATTTTAGTACCGTATAAGCTTGCAAAAGTCAAATGATGATTACTTTAGAGAGAACCAACTTTTGATCGAATATGGTCCCTTACTTTTTCTTTACTATTGGAATTAGGTATATATCCAAACCCCCAACCCAGAGACTTCTTGGCTGTAAATGGAAACGATATTCATGGTGTAACTAATATTTTCATCAATTAAAGAAAGGTAGTTAAATAACGAATCCTATCAGTGTGTGTGCCTTGTGAGATCATGTGTTATCTGCTGAGAAAAAGCTGAGGACCACCATTTACCTTTATTCATCGACCGCTTCCTTCCGACCTTGCCCTTTATTCTTTCAACCTCGACCGACGTTAACCGTAACAAAACAAAAATCCTCAAAATTTTGATTTTATATACTCAATTTTGTATTCAAGTTATGATGATCAGATTATATATTGTAGGATCTATCTAATATTATAAACACTTGAAAGATAAACAGAAACACACACAAAAAGAAGAAAGACCGAGTTTGGAAATATTAGAGCATGATTATCCCAAAACCTTACCTTGGGTCTCTTATACTTTTTCTAATATTAAAAATAACCTAAGAAACTTAGTTAAGAGACATCAATTTTTTTGGGCTCCAATGGTAGTTTTTATTTTTGGTTTCCAATCGACATGTCTCTTCAGATCTCACCATCTCCTATCGATGCCATCGTTTGAATGATGATTTCTATGATTCAATTCTATTTGGGGATTCCAATCTCACTGAGAAATTTGTGTGGCAGAAGAAAATTGAAAAAATGTTCACCATGGAGTACCTTTGGATGAATTCTCCCTTAAAGCTGAGAAGAGAAACGTGGAGAGAGGATGACAGAGGTTCAAAGGCTAAGAAGAGGAGAGAATAGAGAGCTGTGGAGAAAGCTCGACATGAGGACGGAATGGTGTTGTTGGCTAGAATGTGCTGGAGGTGAGTTTCAAGATTAGGAGAAGGAGGAAGAGTTCCATTTCGATCAAAACAAGGTCAAGTCAGAAAAAAAGAGGAAAACCAAAGAACGCGAACAAAACGTGGCCTGCCCAATAACATTATAACACGTGTCTATTAAGATACGTGCCTTCTGTCACTTAATTAAGAAACGTTTCTTCACTTAACAGCCTTTTTCCTTTTTTTTTTAATCTTTAATTACTTAAAATCCCAACTTAAGATCTCCCGATAATCATGGCCTTATAGATTTATAGCATTAAGTCTTATACATCACTATCTATAGTGGTGATTATAGGTGTCCTAACGCCCAATTTATTAATTTTATAGACACAAAAGGAAAGTATTTTTTAATTTAAAATAACTTATTTGTATACGTTATGTGCAATAAATAATTAACAACTACATCAATCACATACGCATGATGCGGGTCAACAAATTTAGATTTAAAGTGTTTTAGCAAGCTACTAGTATAACATTTCCACCAGAAAACACACTATTTAATTCATTTATATATATTCTTCAAAGCAAATTAAAGAGAAATTTAACATTTATTGGAAACCGGTATGATAGGGACAGTTCCGTAATTTCCAGCAATTAGTTATTAGTAAACCGGACGGTTAAGAGGTCGTCTTCTTATTTCTTCTTCTTCCTTCTCTTCAACGTCCCCTTCTCTCCCACTTCACGTCCCTGCGAATTTAAAGAGCCACCGATAGAGAGAGAGAGAGAGAGAGAGAGAGAGAGAGAGAGAGAACCAAAATCTCTTGAACATCATATCTCGTTATAAAAAAAAGAAGAAAATTACAGAGTATCAATTCTGAAATCTCAGATTCTTGTTTCTGAAGCTCTGAAAGATTGAGCTGCTCCTTTTGTGTGTGTAGCTGGTTCAAGAGTCTGATTCATCTTATGTAATAGATACTTGAAACCTCTTCTCTTACTGGAAAAAAAAAGCAATGTCTCCAAAGATCAAAGGAGAGAATCTTTACTCTAGAAGCTTCATATCGAGGAGATGGACGTTTCTACTCTGTTTTGCAAGTTTCTGCTTCGGCATATTTTTCACTGATAGGTATTATTTGTATATTTTTTTTTGAATTTTGAAGTCCTTTTTTCAAATCTTTATAATACTCTGTTTCCCATAGTTTCAAATCAATCCATAAGATCCGGTTAGAAACCGGTTCTAGTCTATTTTCTTGATCACACGTTACGTAGTTTCAAACTTTGATCTCTCTCACATGATGATGTGTTTCACACCTCTGTTATAAGCTACAAGAGATGATGATTTAGATTTTTTTTGTTATGGTGGTTGCAGGATGTGGAATATTCCAGAGTCTAACGACATGGCTCGACCATCCGTAACAGAAGCTGAAAGGTTGAAGCTTATCTCCGAAGGCTGTGGTCCCAAAACCGTAAGTGTCTATGTCATGTGTTCCTTTTGGTTCAGTTTGTAGAAAGACTTCTTAAAATAATCTGATTGTTTTTTTTTTCTCTTTAGCTTTACCAGAAGGAAGTAAAACGTGATCCCTTGGCTTTGTTTGGACAAGTCTCCAAGACTCATAACGCTATACAGTAAGATCAAAAAAACTTAAGCAAATTACAGAAGCTACTAACACTTTATTATCTCCGTGTTTTAAAATGTTTCTTCTTTTGTTTTATTACAGGACATTGGATAAGACCATTTCAAGCTTAGAGATGGAGTTAGCTGCGGCAAGATCAGCTCAGGAGTCTCTAACGAACGGTGCTCCTGTTTCTAATGATGTGGAGAAGAAGTTATTACAAGGGAAGAAAAGAAGATATTTGATGGTTGTAGGGATTAATACTGCTTTTAGTAGCCGAAAGAGGAGAGATTCTATTCGAACTACTTGGATGCCTCAAGGTTCCACCACCACTAACTTTCTAGCTTTTATAATATCTTCATGTTATTGATACCAATATGGTTGCTTCATAGGTGAAAAAAGAAAGAAGTTGGAGGAAGAAAAGGGAATTATTATCCGGTTTGTGATTGGTCATAGGTAAGAGTTTAATCCTTTTAGTATAATGTCAGATAATGGAACCAATCACTAGGTTCTTACATAGTTACTGAGATGAATCTATTTGTATCTGATGTTTGTTTGTCACTGGTTCTTTAGTGCCACAGCTGGGGGAATACTAGACCGATCCATTGAAGCAGAGAACAAGAAGCATGGAGACTTCATGAGATTGGTATTTTTTTCTTTTCTCTCTTGAGCTTTTGATGTCAAAAGCTGTTAGTATGAGTTTTCTTATCTTCATTTGTGATGTTTTTTAACAGGACCATGTTGAAGGATACCTGGAGTTATCAGGCAAAACAAAAACATATTTCTCTACAGCGTTCTCAATGTGGGATGCTGATTTCTATGTCAAAGTAGATGATGATGTTCATGTAAATATCGGTAAGCTCTACAAAACCTTCTACCAGAAATAATTTAAAAGATCCAGTCATTAAGGTTGGATTCTTTTCTTTTTGTTGAAATATTCACAGCAACTCTTGGGGAAACTCTGGTTAGACACAGGAAAAAGCCTAGAGTCTATATAGGCTGCATGAAGTCTGGTCCAGTCCTATCTCAAAAGTAAGAATCCAACCTCTCTCAGCTTCCTTCTTATTGAATCAGTTTCTCAGTTTTGGTTTAACTGATCTTTGTTTTTGTCTATGGAGCAGAGGTGTTAGATACCATGAGCCAGAGTATTGGAAGTTTGGTGAGAACGGGAACAAGTACTTCCGTCACGCTACTGGACAGCTATACGCTATTTCAAGAGACTTGGCTTCTTATATTTCCCTTAATCAGTAAACTCTTGAACTTCTTCTTTGTATATCTTTTGTATTCATATCTCATTCTTCATTCTTATTCCTTGGTGTTAATAATGATGCTTCTTCAGGCATGTCCTACACAAATATGCAAATGAGGATGTTACATTAGGTGCTTGGTTTATTGGTCTTGATGTCACCCATATCGATGACAGAAGACTATGTTGCGGCACTCCTCCTGGTAACTTCTTGGTTTCTCCACTCAGTTCAATACGTTTAGATGATTGTGGAGTGGTGAAGAGCTAGCTCTATGCACTAACTAGAATGTTTGCTTTGAAGTAAATAACTATAAGATGTAGTGACACTAAACTTCTACCTCATTGAACATTTGAATCTGACTCTTGTGGGGGGAATTGCAGATTGTGAATGGAAGGCACAAGCAGGGAACATATGTGTAGCTTCATTCGACTGGACATGTAGTGGTATCTGCAGATCCGCTGATCGCATTAAGGAGGTTCACAGGCGATGTGGTGAACCGGAGAACGCTGTCTGGAAAGCTAAATTTTGAGGCCTTTTCCACCAACATATAAATATAGCTCGTTTAAAGAAATGGTCATCAAATGATGGTCACGCAGAAAACAAGTCTTCTTCTGCATCATATTCTTCCAGGAACCAAGAGATTTATTTACTTTTGTAATGATTTGTATCATAGTTACTTACATAAAGAGAGGACTAGAGAGAGAGATAAGTATATGAACCTTGCGATAAGCGTTTCCGTTATAGTAGAAGGAAACCAGTCGCAGTCATAACAGCAAGCGTGCCTGCTTCTTTCTTTCTTTCTGTTTTTTTTTTTTTGGTTGTTGTTTGGGAGTGAAGTAGCTTGTGGGTTTTAGTACATTTTACAAACAATTATTGATTTGACTAAGGAGTTTCGATTTTGAATAACAAAAAGAAAAAAGATTTCAAGTTTGATAGCCTTCTACTTCAGACTTTATTTTCAAGAAACGAATGTTTTATATCTTTGTTACAAGGAAATAAATATGAATGCTCTTTTATACAATATGTGCCACACAGTCTCAGGTTCCAGAGTTGCTAAACAAAAGAGTTAAAACAACAAAATGTAAAAAAAAAAAAAAGAAGAAGTCTTGAGAGCAAAACTGAACCAACAAGAAATAAAGTTGTTTCTGTCTTTTAATGATTCATTCACGAGATATCCATTGGAGTTAATGTGTCTTTGTTCCATTTTGGATTCTTCTGTTAAATTGTTTTCTTTTGATGTATTGTGTTGGGAATGTGTGGGCTCTCTTTGTTTTTCTTCACCACTATTTACGGGCCTTTGTATACTTCGTAACGTGTACTTTACAGTCTCTCTTCTTCACCACAATCACCTTTCCTTCTCCACTAGTGTTACATGCAAAAGGTTTTTGCCTGCATTTGCATTCAGTGTCCTCTATCTGTGAATTACTACGATTTTGCGAGGTGTTGTTTAATTTATAGATGTTTTTAAGTGATTGTTGTGATCAAGAACATGTAAAAGTAGTATAGTTTTGGTAAATAACCTGCTTTCCAGAAAAAAGATAATATGCTTAGAGAAGGCTATATAGAGCTATAATGGGAAACTGAAGTATGGTCAATTTGCACTACATGTGAACAGCAACCAAACAAAGTAGATACAAACAAGCGGTGGAGTTTCTTTAGTTTTTAAAGTCTAGATAAGTATCATTCCCTTGATAGACTCAACAACACTGTTCTAGTTGATGTCTTTGTCTCCACAACACTGTTCCACTGTTCTAATTGGGGTCTTGTCTGTTTACTCCCTTTGTAATCAGAGAGAAAACTCCTTTATGGAGAAAAATATCTACCTTACTACAAGGTAAACATTGTTTAATATCTGCTTACTCTTTCCATGTGTTTATATATATATCTATCTATCTTCAGGGTAATGATATAACATCCAGAGGATACAAGAGGCTCAGGTGAAAGAGAGTGAATATTGGGTAAGAGGAGTTTACAGCTTGAAGCTATGACTAAAACGGTTTGGATCCTGATGTGGTTACCTTTGGTAGTACTGGGCTTGTTTGTTCTGAAATGGATGTTGAAGAGAGTGAATGTTTGGATTTATGAGTCCAAACTTGGGGAGAAGAAACACTATCTACCGCCAGGAGATTTAGGATGGCCTTTCATAGGCAACATGTGGCCCTTTCTTAGAGCTTTCAAAACATCTGACCCTGATTCTTTCATCAGAACCTACACCAGAAGGTACATCTTCCTCTTAGTCCCTGCAATACTTTTTTGCTTAGATTGAGAACTAAGACATGTTCTCTGTTTCCCTCAATGATGCAGGTATGGGCGTAACGGTGTTTATAAAGTACACATGTTTGGGAACCCAAGTGTAATAGTAACAACACCAGAGACTTGTAGGAAAGTTCTAACAGATGATGACTGCTTCCAGCCAGGCTGGCCAAAGTCTACCATGGAACTCATTGGTAAGAAGTCCTTTATTGGTATCTCCTATGAAGAACATAAGCGGCTCAGGCGTTTGACCGCTGCTCCTGTCAATGGACATGAAGCACTCTCTGTCTACATAAAGTACATCGAAGAAACTGTTGTTACTGCTCTAGAAAACTGGTCCAAAATGGGAGAAATCGAGTTCTTGACTCATGTGCGTAAGCTTACGTTTAGGATCATTATGTACATATTTATGAGCACTGAGAGTGAGCATGTTATGGATGCACTGGAAAGGAGTATACCAACCTTAACTATGGAGTTAGAGCGATGGCTATTAATATTCCTGGCTTTGCTTATCACAAAGCACTCAAGGTAAACAAGTTCACTTTGGTTCCTCTTGTGCATAGTTCTTGGGACTTAAGGGTTAGTGTTTTAAATTTATACAGGCGAGGAAAAAACTAGTAGCTGCCTTTCAGTCCTCAGTGACTAACAGAAGAAACCAAAGGAAGCAGAATATATCATCCTATAAGAAAGACATGCTGGATAATCTTATAGATGCTAAAGATGAAAACGGAAGAACTCTAGAGGATGAGGAGATTATAGACGTTTTGTTGATGTACCTTAATGCAGGTCATGAATCCTCTGGACACACCATCATGTGGGCTACCATTTTCCTGCAGGAACACCCTGAGATTCTACAAAAGGCAAAGGTTAAAATTAGAAGATATGTTTTTATACTTCCTTTACATTTCAGTTTTGCAATCTTGAGTTTGTGGCACCACAGGAAGAACAAGAGAGGATTGTGAAAAATAGAGCACCGGGCCAGAGTTTGACTCTTAAAGAGACACGTGAAATGGAGTATCTCTCTCAGGTGTCTCATTGCAAGTTTGCAACACAAGTTTTTTTTTGGCATGATGCGTTACAGAATCTCTTACTGAATAGGAAGAGGCTTTGTAACAGGTTATTGATGAGACACTTCGAGTAATAACATTCTCTCTTACGGCCTTCCGGGAAGCAAAGAGTGATGTCCAAATGAACGGTCAGTATACTCATCACCTACATGGAACACCTTTTTGTTTTTTTCATTTCTCATGTTTTTGTGTTTAGGCTATATCATACCAAAAGGTTGGAAGGTTCTGACTTGGTTCAGGGACGTTCACCTGGATCCTGAGATCTACCCGGATCCAAAGAAATTTGATCCTTCAAGATGGGAGGTATGTAGAGATACAAGAGTTGTCGTGCGTTGGACAAGTAAACTGTCGTTGTAACTTGTAGTTGGTGCTGCAAAACTCTCAATATATGTCAAAAGAAACCGAAACATGGACTGGTTCATTGCACAGGGATACATACCAAAGGCAGGAACATTCCTTCCTTTTGGGTTAGGAAGCCATCTTTGTCCAGGAAACGATCTTGCCAAGCTCGAGATTTCCATTTTTCTTCATCACTTCCTCCTCAAATACCGGTAACTCTCTCTCTATGTTTGCAATATAGCTTAGCTTTCTAGCTCTAAAACTCTTCATATAGCTGCAGATACATAATGTTTTGTTTGCAAATGGTGAAACTGCAGGGTGGAGAGGAGCAATCCTGGTTGTCCTGTGATGTTTTTGCCTCACACCAGACCTAAAGATAATTGCTTGGCAAGAATCACCAAAACGGCGCCATGAAATCATCTTCAAACTAGTAGGTCCCTTACCAAATGTATAAGCTTCTTCTCATGTTCATGGTCTATCTCTCTCTCTCTCTCTGCTCCTCTTAGTACTCAATCCAAACAGGCTTTGGAATTCTGTTTACTAAAAATATATGTTTCCAATAGTTTTGTCATCAGTATATATATATATATACCTTAGCAGAAAAATGACATGTGAATAACAAATGCTTCTGTATCTCCATTGTGGTTTAAACATAAGATGATGATGTATTCACATTCACACTCCACTCTAACATCGCTTCCCCATGTGATTATGCATCGCATTCCGTAACCACTTACCAGAAAAGCATACTTCAGGGCAGGCCCGGCTCAAAAACTAAATGGGCCCAGTGCTATACTAATTTTTTTCTTCTAAATTAGTCGATCATTATTTAAATTTAGACCCTTGATTTATTTAATTTTAAAACTCAGAGCTGTTGGATCAAAAAAAAAAAAAAAAAAACTCAGAGCTCTAAAATAGCAAAGAAATTTAATTAAAATAGTGGGACCCCTATGCTGTAGCACTGCTTCAGGGATGTATGAACGAACCGAACCCCTCTACTCCAGTTACATACTGGCTTTTCATCTCATAAGAGCACCCGAGTAGCTTTTGAGGAGAAAACATAGTATCTTTAAACGCAGCATTATCTGAGATGTCTAAGTCAATTATTTTACTACGTCCTCTAAGAGAGTCCAAAGATGTCCCAAAGAAGACCATGCATTATGCTTAAAAGAAGTGGACGCACCATTTTTTACTTCCTCATTTTGAGAATCTATCCTCCTATTCAAGAATCAGCTTTCGTTCTGAAAAAAACTTTGTGAATGAAATAACTTTTATTATCCTTGTTATTTTATTATTATTATTTCACTCAGTTTTAGATTTATATGATTTTGTCAATGGTCGTAAACTTTCTTCATTCGTAGGCTTGGCCGAGTCTTCCTTTTTTTTGTCAACCTCTTGGCCGGGTCTTCAAAACTACCAAACACTTTTTCTAAAATCGGTTTATATATATAAGACCAGCTATATCAGAAATTTGACCAGAGCAGAATCTAGAATCTGTAATTTGCATATTAATGCTAATCCCGGAAATATATAGTTCATTTTCAGCTTTAAAATAGTCTTTTTCGCATGGTACTATCTGACTCACTATCATATGACATGGCATTTTATAGAAGTGTAACTAAATTTTGAGAAAACTATATCTCCAGGAAAATTACTATAATTTGCGGATAATGTTTTATTTCCTTTTCTTTATGGTCATCTGGTGGAGTGACATATAAAAGAAATAAAGAGACTTCTGACTTAAGAACTGGAGTCTGATGTCATAACTCAGGTAAGGTGCAAATATAAAGATCAGGAATAATATACATTGACTACTTGCACATTATTTTCCCTTATTTTTATTGTTTTTCTTTCTTGGGTTGCCGAAATTTGAGGAGATTATTTATTGGAAGAGTGTGGAATAATTAGCAAATGACATAAGCAAAGGGCAGTGCATGCAACTAGTATAGTCGTCTCGCCACCAGGTACATTGCTCATGTCCCAATTTATACGTAATAGCTCTTCCTAGCGTGGGTATTAATTCTTTTTTTGTTACAACTCAAATTAATTTAAGCTAAACAAATGGGCTTAATCGTCCCTGTTTATTCTAGTTTGAGATCCTCAAGATGTAGGTTTTAAGGTTGTACACTACTTGGGTTTATTGGTAGTAACATTGTTAAATATCACATTTGAATTCAACAGATATTGTTTTTTTTGGTAGTCAAATATTAGCAATAAGCATTAAAAGCATCAGCTTTCAACCGAAAATGATAAATTTATTTGATTAAAGATAAGGAATTCGACTTTCTTCTAAAAAAAATTAAAGTATACAAACAGTAATTAATGATCCATGAGTTTTTTGGGCTAGTTTAAAAAACCGGCCTTTGTATTTAAAGACCGGTATAATTTTTTAATATATAAAGATTATGGACTAATCCACTAATGCTAATAGATTGTAAAATGGTAAACACCATTGTTTCAGAAATGGAGTTTGGTAAATCTAGATTATCAAATCTAAAATTAGGATTCCCCAAACAATGAACTAAGTAAAACAATAATATGAGTTCAACAAAGAGAAGTCTATAAGCTTTTTTTTTATTTTTTTATTTTTTTTTGTCACGGGATTTATCGCTCCCAGGAGTCCATGAAGGAGTCGAACTCTGGTGCCTTGGGATCCAGTTCACCTGAGTGTTACCACTAGGCTTTTCTGTCCCGGCAAACTCATTTCTTTTAAATCTCACTTTTGTTTTCTTAGCCTCTTGAAAACATGTTAACATAAAGTCCAGAGCAAATCCAAACTGAATAACTTCAAAATATTTTACACGAACGGAAACAAATTATCACAATTAGCTTTTTCCCTTTTCCGAATACCAAATAAATGATTCTGCTCATAGGTAGACTCTCCAAATTAGTAGATTCTAGGCATGTTGCCCCAGTAGCATGACCCCAGCGAGGCCAGAGGATCTACACTACCGGGCGAAGGCAGCACCTTGTGTGGTTCCGCCATGTTGTTATCTTGATGGTTTCCACTCTGTGAGGCTTCCGTTTGGATATCTTTCGTCCCATACCAATCATCAGGCAACGGTGTGGTTGAAGGAAAGTTGTTGAGAAGGGTCATCAATATGTCATCATCATCATCCATTGTTGCCTTCTCCATCGTTGGCTCATTGTACATCTTGTGAACATTAGGGTATGTTTCTGTTCATTTAACATTAAGCATTAGTTAAGATGAAAACGTCAATTACATAAAACAATACATGCTTTCGATATTATCCAATATTCAAGAACCATACTAGTTTCTGTTTAACTTTGGTTTCTGTTTATAAAAGCAAAAATCTAAACTGATATCCTGATTAAACATATCCACTAGGCTCCTGTGCAATATCAATTAATGGGTATACCAAAAATGTATAAATAAAAATCGTTTAAATTCATTTATAAGTTCTTACCGGATGATGATAGATGAGAAGAATTATGGTTTATCAACCGATTCTCACTATCCATTTTCACTCTCTTGTCTTGATCCTCACCTAGACCACTCGAAGAAACTGTAAAGTCATTGAAGTTTCTGCGGCGAGACAAGGCTTGAGACTCCTCCAAGACAGCGTCAAGCAGTCCACTGTTACCCGCAGGTGGATCAAGATGGACACCATCGTCAAGTACAGTATTCGAAGCGAACCAATGGCTCGGTGTTTGGATAGAAGGCAGCTCTAGGCCGGTATTGTCTAGTCCGGGAGGGAAAAAACTCGGTCTGGTCTCATGATCTCCCATAAGCAATGAACTATAACTCATAGCATCAATGTCTTTCTTATTGGTATTATTGGTGTCAGAGTTCTCGGATGGTAGCTCAAGAAGTTGGTTTGGATTGCAAAACTCATTGGACGATGAGGATGAGTATTTTAGAAACTGGTTGTTGTCATTCTCAAGGCTATGGTCACTCTCAAGGCTATTGTTGTAAAGAGAGAACATTGGAAAATTCATGGGAGACTCAGGGATCTGGTTTAGGCCTGGATTAGAAGAGATTAAGGGATCTAAACACAACTTTTTTGAGGGTTGAGAAGACGAAGAAGAGAAAGAAGACGAGGATGATGGAGTATTAGAGGAGTTAGTATATTGAAACATGTTTTGGTGATTACCATGGTCTTGGTTTTGGAATTGAAATGAATTAAACTCAAACTCATCATCATTACCAATCCTTTGATGCTGAGTCTCTTGAGGGTATAGAGGCAAACCATCTCTTTGCCTTCTCTTCATCCTTGTGTTCCAATAGTTCTTGATCTCGTTGTCTGTTCGTCCAGGTAACTACAACATGTAAAGAAAAAAAAACTTATATTATTAATTAAGGATCACACAAAAACAATAGAGATGCAAGAAAAATCATGCCAAAAGAAAAGAGAGATTGAAACATGCAAATGATGTGTTTAACTAGAAAATATTAATTTGCATATAAAATCTAAAGCTCTTTAATTGTAGAATTCAAGAAACAAATAATAAAGATTAAACAAAGAGTTTTAATTAACTTTTTAAAATGAAAAGAAAAACACAAGATTTTTTATGAGGAAAAAAAAATAACCTGAGAAGCCATGCGAGCCCATTTGTTACCCAACCTAGCATGAAGCTCGATGATCATCTTCTCTTCATCAGGACTAAAAGATCCCTTCTTCAGATTTGGTCGGAGATGATTCGCCCACCGTAGACGGCAGCTTTTCCCACACCTTAACAAGCCTGAGTTCTTCTGCACGGCGTTCCAGTTACCTTCCCCATGTTTCCTCACGTACTCGGTCAAGATCGCATCCTCCGTCGTCGTCCACGGCCCTTTCTTCATCCCTCTCGCCTTTGTCACCGTCATCTCTCCACCACCGTCCATTTTCCTATGGAAGACGGAGACCCTCCGATCAAGGAGGAAAACAGAGGAGTTTTCTTTTTCTCTGTGACTTGATATATACGATGTTTGTATGTTGTATATATATATATTTGTATATATAAGTATTTTTCTCTGTGTGTTATGAGTCTAGATATATAGAGAAAGGAAGAAAGGGTGAACTTTCATTTTTTTGAGAATGTTTGGTGTATATTTGGAAGTGATATAATTTTTGTATTAATTATTATTACGTAATAATGTGTTGTTATTACGTGTTTTATTTAAACATTAATGCCTTCTTTTGTCTCTTTCTATCGTCTCTTTGGTCTTTCAATAGAGAAAAGACAGAGGATTCAAGAAATTACAGCGAGGACTTGAGAGAAAGATAGGATAAGTAACTCTCTGTTTTTGAACCAAATTGGAGATAAAAACAAAAATAAGATATTGTGATGTGGTAATGATAAGCAGTTCTTTTATAGAAAAAAATCGAGAAAAAAATCTATCAACCTCTTAGTGTCTAAATCTTAAATGTTTACAAGTCGTTCTCTATAAACAATGAATGTTAAATCATCTATTTTAGGTAGTCAAAGCCATATATTTAATGTGAATATAGAATCTAAAGGAAAATGACTTGTTACAAACTTACTACCATTAATAAACTTTTATGAAACATAGACAAACACTCGAATTAATTAAGTATGACCAAAGCTAAAAACATTAATTTAAATGATGTATGTAATTAGAATTAAATAAATAAAAGGAAGGGAGTGAGTGAGCTTCTTTCACGGCCGCGCATTGCATGCCTAATAGGCTAATAGAATGGGACGTTCTCTTCAAAGACCCGATTTTCTCTTATTTTACTTACTCCTTTTCTTTTTCTCCCACGCATTTTCTGTCTTTTTCTCGTTTTTTGTATGTCCAAAACAATTAATGTAATGATTTATTATTATGTTTTCTTTAGGATAGAGGAAAATAAATACAATTCACAGGTTATTTTATGCGATATTTCATGCAAAATTACGCTGGCATGATCACATTCATATGGGCACATTTTTTATCATAGGAGTTTGAGTCTTATAAGCAAATACTTCTCTTTTAGAGCAAAATTGTCCCCAAGGTGTCAAATTGTATTAGAAACTCCTCTTTTAAGATTCCAACTATTCATTTGAGCTCTATTAAGAGGTAATGATGGTATATTGATATGTTCAACAGATAAGTCTGAAGCAATTAATAGCCCTTAACAAAAAAAAGGAAGAAAAAGGTAATACAACTTTTAATTAAATTTCGGTTTATTTTTGTCGTATATAAATAATTCACGAGTTACTCGCCTTCTATTTTGTTTTTTGAAAATAAATGTAGTCAACATTGATTTCTCTTGTTCAAAATATAGAAATAATCTTAATACTACTCATATTAGCTGTAAATATATATACCTATTTTGTTTAGTTACACGTGTTTCTTTACGTTATTGTTTTTCAAATATATAGCCAATTAGCATCAAACGCATTAAAAAATTGGGTTAAAGTATATAATATTATTGTTATACAATTTAGCTCGAGAATATACAAATATATTTAATTAATATGAATTACCGTGTTTTTATTAAAATATAAATTAGGTAGATTTAAGAAAATTTAATTAATTTTATTTATAAATAATAAAATTTGAGCTCGTAAACCTATATACATATACAATAAAAATCTATAAATTAATAATATTGGCACTATGATAATTTATTAATTTATAGAGTTATTAAATTATAGAAAAAGAATTTTTTAGAATTATATTTACAGAATAATTTTTATTTACGAAGATGATATTGAATATTATTTAAAATTTATAGATTTGAAGTTTATCTATTTTGGTTAGATTATTTGGTATATTTTTTGTATGTTGAATACATATGAATGTATACAAATGTGTTTGTATAAGTAATTTGATAAAGTAAATACCAAATATTGATATGAAGAATAAAACTAGAGATGAAATTCATTTTGAAGAAATATAAATAATAAAATTTTTAGTTTTATTTACAATATATGTATATATATATATATATATGTAGCTTATGATTTAATTATGACCATATGTTTAGCTAATGTTTTAAAAATTTGATTATCTTATCAAATTATGTCATATGTAACATCGGCTTAACTTGGAATTGGAGAAATTTATTAATTTATTGTGTATATAGATCTTTTATTGTATATCTATTTTAGTGTTATACATGTTTATTGAAATATATATACTTACATATTTAATGAATTACATGTATCTCGTTATTGTTTTCTAAAATATAAAATTAGTTAGTATGAAACTCATTTTTAAACTGATATAAAAATACTATAATTATCATTTTCTGCACTATTAAAACTTTAGGTTTGGTATAAATTGGTAGCTGGTTTCAGAAACATAGGTGATTAACTAAACACAGGTAACATGACACTTAGACCAAGATTTGGAGAGAGAGAGAGAGAGAGAAGGGAACGAGAGCTTATATTAATTGATTGCATTAGCAATATAGTTTGGATTATATACACTGTTAACTTAGCTTCTCCCCCTTAACAAGAACGCTAACTAACTAACGGTAAGCTGATAACTTTTAATAATCCACCAATAGTTCCAATATTATACCAAAACATCTAGTCTAAATAGGGGCATGTCATATGCCAGAACCTAAATTTTCATTTTGTTTTAAACTTTTCGGAATCGGACTACTCGTCACAATTACCAAAACAACAATAAAAAAATCTAACTTTGAGATCCAAAACAAAACCATGTACGGGAAGCTTGTGTTGAGAGAGCATCGCCACCAACGTGGTTAGAGTCATGAGTTCAAGCCCGACCCTCGTTATTCACCAAATCATTTCCACATTCAGTATCACAATACTCAAAACACTTTTTCTTTTGGGCAAAAGAGATATAATAACTACAACATTTCTTGAATGAAATCAAGGCTAAGTGTGTCCTTGACAATGAGAAACAATCCAAGGAATATCACAAGCATAATCCCTGAAGACATGATCCCTTGTTCCACCTCCACAGGAAGCTTCCTCCCTCCTCTAACCGCTTCCAACAATATCAACGCCAACGTCCCACCGTCAAGAGCAGGCAACGGCAAGAGATTGATCACAGCCAGGTTGATATTCAGCAACGCCGCAAATTGATAAAGCCCATCAGTGTTTGATCTCGCCACTTCTGCTCCCACTGCAATGATCGCCACAGGACCTGCCACTTTACTCGCTGTCTGAGAGAAGTTAAAGAACGTCTGCTTCAGACCGTCCACGACATTAGAAGACAGCCCCATAAACTCCTTCCCGGCAAACCTAAACGTCTCAGGAACGTTCCTTGGCCTCACCTTAGTGATTCTAACGTTTGGAGACAACTGAACACCGATCTTCCCCGTCCCATCAAAGTTCTTATCAGGCCTAACCCGAACAACCAAATCTTGATTCCCTCTCTCGATTCTAAACAACACATCACTCTCAGGGCTTCTTTTCACAACATCAACAACCTTAGAGACAGCATCAGGTCCAGTTTTAGACAACTCAGTACCATCCACGGTAAGGATAACGTCACCAGAAAGCAACCCATCACGGGAAGCAGCGGAAAAGGTTTTAACTTCGGGAACAAGAACACCAGGGAACGCTTCTTGAACAGGCAAACCAACGGACAACACTTGGACAAAGATTATAACGTAAGCAAAGACAACATTAGCGATGATTCCAGCTGAGACAACAATCGATCTATCTAAAACCGGTCTGTTCTTAAGCAAGTTCTCATCGTTGGTAGGTATCTCACTGTCGGGATCGTTGTCAGGGAAACCAACGAACCCACCGAGAGGGAACGCCCTAAGAGAATACTCAACGTTCTTGAAATCGAACTTAGCGAGAATCGGACCAAACCCGATAGCGAACTTACTCACATGGATCCCTTGGAGGGTAGCAGCGAGGAAGTGGCCGGACTCGTGGACGACGATGATGGCGGTGAGGACGGCTGTTGCTTCTAGAACGGATTCGAAGCTTCCTAAATCGATCCCGGGGAGAGCTTTTGATCTGAAAGGTATTGGCTTTTCATGTGGGGAGGGCTTGTTTCCGAAGGGTGCTCTGTTTTTGAGGGTTTGGTTCGGGAAAGCAGAGAGATTGGGGGAAAGGTGAGATTTTGAGAGGTGGGTTTTGGATCGGGGAGGGAGGTGGTTGAGTGTGGAGAGGAAGTGAGGGTTTCGATGAGAGATTGGAGAAGATGAGATGTTTAATAGCATGGTTTTGGTTTCGTGAGAAGTGGAGAGTTTTGGGGGAAGTGGTGTATGAATCATACAGTATGATTGGAGCCATTGTGTTTGTGTGTAAGATAATGAGTAAAAGAGTCGTGGTTTGGCTTTTCTGTGGATGTGATTCAATTCTACACTAACACCAAATCTCTCATCTAAGTTCTCTCTTTTTGGTTTCTGAAATAGTTGTATGTGGGCCTTGTTACAAACGCAAATCCACATTGGTTTTGCTCTAGAGTGATATTAAAACTCACATTGTTGGGCTTTAAGGGGCCTAAACATATTTGGGGGATATATGATTAGGGAACCTAATTGTATTTTGCATTTTGGATGAACTATGAATTGACAACTTTTTAAGTTTAAAAAAGAAATCTGATAATTCATTTTAAAAGATTAAAGTGTGAAATGGGATATGCAGCAGACTCAAAAAAAAAATCTGATAGGGAAAAAATTTCAAATACGCTCTCTAAATGTTAAACGTTAAGCCACTTTTCATTAGAGGCAAAGTCCCACAAAAATTTAAATATTTTTAAGTAATATCTAAAAGATGTCTGCTGATCCATGTGGTAATAAATTTCGATTTATGATATTCAATCCAATCTATAATCGATAAAATCCAAAATTAGTTTTAGTGATCCATATTTGATATGTCAAAATTAATGACAAACAACCATCATTCTGATAAAGTGTCTAAAGATAAAATTTCACATAAGAAATTGAAAGAAATATAAATGATACGAAACAATTGACTCTTATTTCTAATTGATTTTGAGTTAGACATATACTTTAACACTATAAATTTTAAAAAAAAAACATTGTTTTTTGTAAATGCAGATTTAGTTTTTGTAAGCAAGAATCCTACATCAATATTTTTTGGCATCAAAAGAAATAGAGAACTTTGTCTACGTAAACGAAAGAGAAAGTACTCTAATACTTTCACATGTTGGGATTACTTTAAGTTTTAGCTCAATTTTTTTTTTTAAAAGAGAATTATGCTTGGACCCAAGACACACTATGTAAAGTAAGACGTCATATTGCTAGTATAATACAAAAGAAAAGATTTTTTTCTAAAATAAACTGAAATTATACTAATCTGATTAAAAATAGTTCTTTTAACTATATATGTATATGTGTGTGTGTGTGTGTCTTGGAATCATCAGAATATAAAGCTACAAATTCAATTCAGAGATCTGATTAATCACGTAAAATTGAGCTATGTATGCCCACGGATTTGCGAAAAAAAAAAGTTATTACCAAGACATATTAGCTAGCCGAATAAACAAAAAGAGAATGCTCACCACCGTCTTCGAAGTTAAGCATTCGTGTGGGAAGTGACCATATTATTTATGGTTATTTATGACTTTATACAAAAAGAGTCATAACCATAAAACATAGGATTCGTTATTCACCTTCTCGGATAAAAAGATAACTCTCCAAACATGAACTTACCTTGCAAGCAAAGTATTCTTATCTTCATCTATTATTTCTCATTACTTAACCTTATCTTCACCAAGATTGTTGTTGTAATAATGTTTGAAATGATCAGAAGATTCTTGAATGAAACTTAATACACGTTTACATAGCTTACATCAATTATTTGAGCTGTGTTTGGAAACTTCTTCTTTCCTTCACTTCTTACTTTCTCCTCAAATATTAAAATGGTTAAATTTGGATCCACGCACTGTTTTCTAATACTGACATCATATCATGTAAGTCATAACTCTCGTTTATGTGTTATACAATTGAGAAAGAAGACATTTGAGACATTGGTAAAAGCTTATAATTAAAGTATATTATTCTCTCGACTAAAACTGAATAGTAAAATAGAAACAGTCATAAAACGTGGGATAACAAGATTTAATGTGTTTTTTAAAAAAAATTAATGTAATAGTTCAACCTTTTCTCCAATGCAGGCCAACAAACCTTGAAACTCTATAGGAATCAACTTTTTTGCTAACTTAGATGAATTGGATATTGCTAAAAAATGGTGATTTCAATTATTTACATGTGATCAATCGAAGATTCGGAGACTAACAAAGCTGCTACATTGATCTAAATTGGAGATCTTCACTAATATCAACCCCCTATACTTTCTACAGTTCCCACAAATGGCCCCAAATCAATTTACAGTCCCCCCACCCCCAATATATTTTCCACATGTGACCCACAAATCATTGTTCCTTCACAACTCACCCTCACCGTGATCCAGCCACCACCTTCCATATCAAATCTGGGCCCATCCATGCCACCAACACATCTGAGCCGTCCGATCCTCTCCGAATAACAATCCAACACATTTAAACGGTCTAGATTTCTCGAATCCTCCTGTAATTCCTCTGTTTCTTCTTCTTGTAATTCTTCATCCACTGATCTCCAAAACGTTTGATCTGTCACACTTGTCGGTGAGTTCGAAACCAAACCGGAAACCGGTTCAGTGTCCGGTTTAGTTAACAAAAACGGGTGGTTTAGTAGTTGTGTCGCCGTCCATCTCTCCTTCGCTTCTCTCTTCAAACACTTTCCCAAGAAGTCCCTCGCTTCTTCCGTAAGCAAACAAGGAAGCTCCGGAGTCTCACCCGAATACCCGACCCGGTAAAGAACCGAAACCGGACTCTCACCCGCCTCCGTCCACGGCGGAGACCCCGTGGCCATCTCAATCACCGTACACCCAACCGCCCATATATCACTCTCCCTCCCCTGTCTCTCCCCACGCGCCACCTCCGGAGCCATAAACGCCGGCGTCCCCATCACCGCTCCGGACTCAACCTCCGGGTCGACCCGTTTCGCACACCCGAAATCCACAATCTTGGCCTCACCCTTCTCCCCAACAACAACATTACTCCCTTTCACATCGCAATGAACCACTCCACGCGAGTGAATATACTCCAACCCTCGTAGCATCTCTCGCGTGTACTTCACGATCATAGCTTCCTCGAGCCTCCCTCCTCCGTTCTTCGCCGCCGCGTCGGTCAACGTTCCGTACGGTGCGTACTCCATCAAAAGGTTATACGTAACGACGCCGTTTGACTCTCTCTTGGTTTCTGATCCTCTGTATCCGATCACGTAAGGAGAACTCAACGACGAGAGGATCTTGGCTTCTCTTTGCAAGAACTCTGACCGGTGAAGCTCGGAGGATTTGACGGCGAGGATCTCGTTTGAGTTGTGACATGTTGCGGCGTAGACGGTGGCTGTTGAGCCACGGCCTAGGATTCTTCCTCTAGTCCATTCCATTAGGACAAGACCAGAGATAAACTTATTGTCTTTTGTATAGTTTTGCTTTTTACACTCTGCTGCTATTCAACACAAGGTTTATATAATGGGTGGATTAGATAGTGTATACTTTTGGTAACGTTGAGTTTATCTACCAACGCTTTAATTTAAATTGTTTTATGAATATAATAACGTGAATATGTTCTTGTGTGTACACGTGAATTTCTTTTTAAAGTTGATAACCAAATGAAAACCTGTTTTGATTTGATTTGATTTAGTTAGTAATTATTTAAAGTAACCAAAATAAAAGAAGAAAATGTGTTGAATATGTGAAGTTGTGTACCAAAAGAAGTGGTGTTTTGAGAAACGTGAGTGAAATATCAAATGGCATGTGACGTGGCAATAGAACGTATCTAACGCAAGTTCGTTGGGTATGATGACGTGGCATTTATTAGATTACAGTCTCTAGAAACGATAACGTGTCAGTCTCTGTGTGGTTAAAGAAGCTTTTAGTTTCTGCTCCGACCGTAGTTCCGTATCTCTCTCGAGCTACGTGTCTGCAATTTTTAGAAGCTACGTGGTGTTTACAATTGGCCTAACGTTTTTTTTATTTGTTTTCTCTCTTTTGTTACTTGCGTAAAGAAAGAATTAGGCATCCGCAACAAAGAATCATTAGGGGGAATCCTTAGGAAAATATTAATTTTATAATTAGTAGGTCCCATGAATAGTCAAGAATTCTATCCTTAAAATTCTTATTTAATGATTGATCCTTACACTATTCGCGGGCTCCACTGCACACGTGGCGGCTCCTGAATGGTTAACTTTTTTTTTAAAAAGAAAAAATCTGAAATATCCTTATATAATCTGAAATGCCCCTTTTTCTTTTTTCCTAAGGATTTCCCGTAAGGACCATTGTTGCGGGTGCTCTTAGTATTATTTTGATATGTGGTTTCTTATGAGTTTGGTATGAGAAAAAAAACTAGTGCAGAGGAGAAGTTGGCACTTTGGTAGATTTTGATCGATCATCTGCACACTTGGAGCTTTCTCGTTACACTTCGTGATTGTCTATATATTTTTCAGCATATATAATGAATTTTTTTTAGGGCAAATCTCTTAAATAACTTTTTTTGAAGTTTTTGTCACAAAAATAACCCTCAAGAACAAAAATGACAAATCTAACCTTTTTTATTTTCAAAAAGTTAATTTTTTTTTTTTTCAATTTTAAACTACACCCCCAAAACTCCACCCCATAACTCTAAACCCTAAGTCTAGATTAGTTAACCCAAGGGGTATAAATGTATATTAGTCATTTTGTTAACCCTTGGGTTAACTAATCTAGATTTAGGGTTTGGAGTTATGGGGTGGGGTTTTGGGAGTGAAGTTTAAAATTGAAAAAAGATAAAATAAAAATTAATTTTTTAAAAATAAAAAAGGCTAGATTTGTCATTTTTGTTCTTGAGGATTATTTTTGTGACAAAAACTTTTTTAAGGTTATCTTAGGGTATTTCTCTTCTTTTTATTGTGTGTTATATTATTGTATAAAGTTTATCTGTTTTCTTTTAGTTATATGCATCTTTATTTAGGTCTATATATTACCTTGTTTTTTTATTTGATTCTCCTTGTTGGTTTTTTGTTCATGCCAGAATATAAAACAAGATTTCAATGTGCTAAATGCAATCCACATTATCATTTCAGGTTCTGTCCTTTCGGAAATTATATGTTGCTACTTGTGTAATATACATATTTGTTTTTCTAAATAAAATCACTGCAAAGATTTGGGATATCATTTTTTTTCCACCCGATACCAAGACTATAGTGTTAAACTATATATTTGTTTTATATCTTTTAGTCAACTTTTTATCATATAGATAATAGACGTTCGTTAAAAAAATATTCTGACAAGAATACCAGATAACAATAAAATAGGTGAAGAAGCTTCCTTAGTAAATCGTTTATCCCTTGGAAAGAAAACAAACGAAAGTGAGCGGTGGGTTTAACTACCATTATCGGTTGAGGTTTAAGAAATAAATAATCAATTTCAACTATGATTAGGTCTGTCTTATGGTTCTAACTTACAACTTACATTCAAATCAAAGTCAAGTTCACATATAAGAAACACGACAGGCTAATATTCCTTCTGTTTTATTTTATTTTATGTTTAAAAAATAGTTTTCTTGTAAAACAAATGATGTTTTTACTATTCTAGATAAAATTTAGTAATGTTTGACATTTTTGACGAATTATATAATGCATCCTTGTCTATTGGTTGAATTTATTCTGTTTAATGACATTTTTATGTAAACAAGATAAATTGTATATATATATTTGTTCATTTTTAATTTGTGCATTTACTTTAATCTAAAATGAAACATAGGGAATAATGTTTTTTTTTCCTTACTTTTCTTTCCTTATCTGCACTCCAAATAGCTATTCATTATCAGTTTACGAGTAATTTGCTTTTTAGTTGTTAAAACTCTAATGACTTGAATTAAAGTTTAATACTTCGTACCATACAAATTCTATCTGAAATTTGGAATGTCAAAATGGTGCAAAACCCTTAAGCAGAGTTTGGTGTCAAAACTTCATCGTATAAAATGAAGATTTACGTCAAATAGTGCAAAAAGTTTATAAGTAAAGGAATGTGTCAAAACTTCATTGTGTAAAAAAATCTTATATATCTTTATACCACCTTTTAAAATCTAATTAACACATTTCAGCGAAAATATTATTTAAACTTTAACATGATAGCTCCTCGCACTTATATCTTTATTTCCGAGTACTTGAGTGCAATTTTCTTGTTGTTTCTTAAGCTTTTCCAGTACATTCGTAGGGGACACAAAACATATAAATACGGAAATATGTAAAACTAAAGCGTGTATGTAACACATGTCATGAAAACAAGGAGGAATGTTGAAGGGCAAGAACGCCTACTTCAAGCAACAACCTACTCGATTTTATTAGTATCTCACTATAAAACTATACCAAAAAATATGGAAAGGAGTACAAAAGTTAATAAACTAAAACATTTTTCAGAAAATAAAAGGAAGCACTTATGCCTACAACATCTGGTGGTTTAACACCAAGAGCCATACATCTAGAGTTCCAGACTATGAGTTTCTGATTTAACCTACTGTTGTTTACTAACATGCGATATAAATGATAAAAGTGTGCTTAGAATTTGATTAGTTCTGTAATCTATTGTTATAATTCATCAAGCAATGTTTTAAAAATTTGTCCCAGCCACAAACAAAATAAATTATTAACAAAACTAAAGACAAATCTATAATGCTTGGGAAACGCAAAATAGACCTCTCTCGTTGCTTCAAAACATAAACTCTAGATATCAAGAGTGAGACATAAGGAAGTTATATTCCCTCCTCTTTTCTAGAAAAAAAAACAGACAAATATGTTTGCTTTTTGGATTAGAAAATTGGAATGGTGAATCAATTTCGTATGGTCCATATATTTCAATCTGGTAAGCTTTAGTGTTGAAAAGTAATATTTGATTAACTGCAAACGATTTGCTTACATTACACACTAGTCATCGATGGTACTCAAACCCCGTGAGAATACTTTATTCAGACAGCATTTTAATTTGATTATTAATCCGCAGAATAAGACATCCAGCCAATGAAAAGACAAAACAATCATCTCTAATGATTAGAAAAATCAATATTAGCAGAATATTGTACTCTCTAGGTGTCAGTGTAGATATCGTTTTGATTTTCTTAACATAGATTAATCAACAAAGCTAAATAAAATATTATGTCCCTACAAAAACAAAAACAAAAAATCTTGAAGTTCTTGTTTTTAGTAGAAGTAACATGAATATATACTAAACTTTATTAGGATAAGCATCCAATGCACGCTACCTTTCTAATAGGTTTGATGGTTGTGGACTTCTACGGCGATCAACGTTGTTTTCCTTGTTTCCAGTTTTTTTGGTAGGGGAGTTTCTACATTTCTAATAATAGGTTTTTTTACCCATTTATAATGTTAAGTTTTTTTTACCCATTATAATGGTCTCTTCCTTCATTTTGTTTTGCCTGTGTTTATAAGCAACTAAAATGTTAGATACTTTGAATATTTTATGATTAAAAATTCGAAAAGCTCTTTTACAAAAATAGTCGAAAAAGCTAAAATATATAGAAATAGATATATGAACAATCAAATCCATACACACACACTCATAAGTCATAAGTCATAACACTCATGAATAATGTATCATGTACATGAGTGAAACATTAGATTTGGGTAAAAGTTAAGGCTTTAAAGCATTTGGTGAGCTATTTAGTGGATATCTCAAAAAATGGTTTATGTAATTAAAATTTAAAGTGAAAAAAATCTTTCAATAAGAAGAGACCAAGTGGTCTGAGAGTCTTTTAACTTTTTGAGTTTTTCAAATAAATATTTGTTAAAGATTTACAATTTTTTTAATTATTTCATACTTTATTATCATTTTGTAATATTTTTTTCTGAAAAATTACCAATGCAAATACTATTAATACTTTTCTTTTTACAAGGGTGAGCAGGGCTCTCCACAGTTGTAATCTGTGTTTTATCAATGAATCTATCCGTCGAAATTTCAACATATTTTCTCCTTTTCTTTTTGCCATTGTGTATGTTTTTTATTGGCCTTTTTGTTCGCTCACTTGCTGTTGACCGTGGATCGCGTGGGTTCCTTTAGCTCATGCACGTTTTATGGGTTTATACTAAAAATACTTGTTTTTGTTATCACAATTTTGTCGGTTGCTTTGACATTAATGTATCATTTGTCGGCATGTAATACAAAATAAAAGATATTTTTTTTTTGACTAAAGGCTTAAATAAAAGATATTTTGGCAGACGTTCATGACGTATTCTTATGCGGTGAAAAAAGAGCTTGAGAGTGTTTTGCTCTTAAAGTCGTTACCCGACACTACAATTCAGTAAGAAAAATCAGAAGAAGATCTAAATTTTGTTCGTCATAGAAACGTGTTTACTACTTAAAAGTTTTGTTTATAATTTTAATTTCATTTAATATTTAGGTTGGTAGACTTGCAAAATTGTGAAATGAAACTGATCAATTGGAAAATTTCATCAAAATACTAAATTTTATACGAGTAAATAAAATTTCATAAATAACAAAATATTTATTATAATTTGATTAAAGGTTGGATCCAGTTGATCTAGTTTGAATGAAGCGGCATGTGCTATATGCACATGTTGACGGTGCTGCATCTTGCATAGCTGTTTCTCTTCTCCTCAACGTATACCATAGGCGTGTCCATTCTCTATTCATATTAACAAAAACTCCATCCATATTCGCCGACAAAAACAATTTACAATCCATGCTGAAACACGTGCAAATTTAAATTTATAAATTCTTCATTGTACATTCAAATATCTTCCGTACAGTGTTTTTTTTTATTATATGTATCTTAACATCAAATAAAGAAATGAAGACAATCTGTTATCCTATCATTTTCGCATTCCTTGTTAAATATCATAAGAGTAGCTAAGATTAGTACATCTCCTATAATTAAATGCCTTGTTCCCTTGATCAATGATTAAGATTCATCATTAACATATAAGCCAGTAACAAACTTTGTTGTAGTTAAGTTTAACCACATGTACACTATCATTTCATAGTTTATAGAAATATTAATCATACAACACACATATCCACACAAACATACAAACCACTATATTTGATTCAGATAAAAGTCCTTAGAGCAATGTCCTTATTCAAGATCACTTTGGGCATCACACAGCGTTCCGGGACTTGCATCAACACTATCTAAGAACGTAAAGCTTTAAAGCAAGTAATGTTTCATCCAAGAGTTGAAGCGAGAGACCAAGCAAGCTCCACCGCAGCTTCGTCATCATCATAGTCTCCCAAACTCTTCCTTCTGCTCACTCCTTCAGGGCTCCTGTTCAAGAAGCCGTGCCCGTTCCCCGAGTAAATGTGAACCTCATGTGTTACTCCCGATGCTTTCAGCTTCTCTTCGAGATTCTTTGCTGCCTGCAAAAGGTTGTAATAATCATTACATTCATTCATGATCATCATCCTTTTCAGACAATTCTGAGTTGTGATGTAATGGTTATTTATTTACCGTGAGATCAGAGAAACCAACAATATGGTCAAGCTCTCCAAAATGGGCCTGAATAGGAGCCTTGGCTTGAGCTGGATCTGCAAGCTCAGAGGAAGGGGTTCCATAGAATCCAACAACAGCATCGACCTCTGGAATTAAAACAGAGCTAGCTATAGCTAGTGCACCTCCCATGCACATTCCAGTCACACCAACCTGTCACCACATTTAGAATCTTATAATCTTTTGATAGAATATATGAATACTAAAGCAAAATTGTGACACCTTTTTGGAGCCATTAGCTTTAAGCCAGTCAACAGAAGCAGAGATATCTTTTACAGCACCTGGCCAGTCAAGGCCATCCATCAAATGCTTTGCCTCTGCAGCATCAAGACCAACCTTTCCACGATACAAGCTACACAAGAAAAATCTAATCAATGAGACGTACATTTACAAAGCCAATAGCTGTGAAGGAGACACTCACTCAGGTATGAGGGCTTTGAAACCAGGGTCAAGCTGTGAGATTTTAATAGCATGGTTCTTGATCTCAACTTCAACACCCCACCATTCTTGAATCACAACAATCCCAGGCGCATCATCTTTACCAACCACATACGCATCGAACGTCTAACCAATAGATTGTATAAGTTTTGTTGAGGAAAGAAGAAACATACACAACAACTAACCATGCTCAAACCTTAAGAAACTGTGACTTTTGAGTCTCATCATGAACACAACTAGCTACGGATACGATCGAACCTTGTGATACTCCAAAGACAAGGCACAAAGAGGTAAAGAAGAACTCATGCAGAGACAGAGAAGTAGATGCTTACAGTGTCATCTCTTTGGATTTGTATTTTCTTGAAAGCAGAATCGGCCATTGATCGGACTGATAAGCGAGAAAGCTAAGGAACCGAGGATCTAGAGAGCGGCCAAGAAGAAGACCTTGCCGAGTGAAGAAGAAGATAAGAATGTGGAAGTTGAAGATGACACGAGTGCTCCTAACACTTGTCAGACTCTTTTGTAATAAATCCTGTTTTGTTTTGCGACCAAACGACGTTTTTCAGAGTTAGCCCAAAAGATAATGAAACGGCTCCGTAACTGTTACCATGAATATTGGGCCTGGTGTGATTTTAAAAACTATGCGCTCCTTGACATCCATTTCATCAAGAAGTTATCTTCTCTGTTCCGACAACGCTTTGTGAATGTAACTTCCACTTTAGCATTAGCTATTTGGGGGTTACGGCTAGCTTAAGGACTAGAACAAAGTTCTCGACAAGAAACACACAGACTATTTTAGTATTAACTCAGCTTTGTTTAGATAATGAAAACTATGTGAGATAATAACATTCAGCTCTTAACATACTCTATTGGTTCTCGGGTCTAGAAGTGAACATGTTGTGACAACCCGTCCCGTGGACCTTACTATCCCATAGACCTCAGCAGTTCAATTGGTGACAGCTTGTCTTGTGGGAGTGCTGTTAAAGGGTGAAGACCTGGGTTCGTGTCTCACCAACAACCTAATTATGGAGTTAGTGAGAACTCATAATAGAGGGGTTGGAGTCGGTGCGCTGCAGCGCTGTGAACCTGAGGTCTATGGGACAGTGAGGTCCACAGGACGGATTGTCACAAAAAAAGTCGACTTTTATATAACGGCCTACTCCACCCCGGAGGATCAGCCAGCCCTGCAGTGCACCGACCCTAACCCCTCCCCTGTGATACAATCTGCCCGAATCATAGACCTCGACTCACAGGTGGGTTAGATGCGCTTGGCGTTACTCGAACCCAAGACCTCACCCTTTCTCAACACTCCCACAGAGAAGCAGTTACCCATTGACCTGTAACATCCCGAGTTGTGATATGTGGAAAAGTTAAGAGAATTGATTTGGCTACCTATGTCACCAAAGTTGACTTACCTTTTCCGTCACACATCCGTTTAGAACTCTAGGGTTAAGCGTGCTTATTCTGGAGTAGTGAAAGTATGGGTGACCTATCGGAAAGTGATTCGCGATACTGTGTGAGTGAGGCCAAAACACGGGGAAAGATCGGGTGGTGATTACAGGGTCAGTAAACAACGATTTCGAACCTTCGAAAAATTAACGGACGGCCATCGGACAAGATGGGGCCCAAGGGCCGAGAGAGCGGACGTGGGTGGCCCATTAGTCGTGGACGGTCGGGACGTTACACATGTATCCTTTAATTTTGATGTATTATATCCCATGTTCGGGAACGGGAACGCGCTATGCGTTAATTGTACGGTAAGATTGGGTCTAACGTCTAAAAAGAAAATCAGAGATTAAGCGAAAATTATACAGAAAGAAATTTTAAAATTATTTGACATAATCTTTAGTTGTGTGCCCTGTCCTAAAACTCGGACGCCTAGCCGCCTAGGCGTCCGACTAATTACAGATCGGACTATGAGCGCCGCGACTTTACCCTAATCGAATTAAAAAATCGTCAGCCAATAAGTCGGCCCACTTAACGGATTAATCGGCCCAATAACCAATTAATCGGCCCAGTAACCGGTTAATCGGCCTATTAAAAAATGAAAAGAAAAACTATAAAGGTCTTATTTGGGCTTATCGAGAAGCTTAATTACCTTAGCATGGTAGAAGCATATAAGACACTATATATAGAGCAAGTTTTGGTCTCATATCCCCTCAGTGCCCGATGTGGGACTTTCGTAAAGCGAGACTAATAATTGAAAATAATGAAAATGCACTTGCAGGGTGTCGAAGTCATGTTGTTTGGCGTCAAAATAAAGGTACTCACCACAAGGAGACATTGAATTCTTTATTTCATTACGCATACATATCTACTCTGACATTAATTTTGTACTATAATCACAAGCTTTTCTCCCTTTTCTTTCTTTTTTTGGGTCAAAACTAACATATCCTGTGACATTAATTTTGTACTGTAATTTTGTCTTGTGATCTAATTGGTCTATATTTATAAATCTCTGAATTTTAGTAATAATGTGTCTGTCAGAAACATGTATTATACAAACTTTTCGTATTATATATATTAAATGTGATATTATGCATACAGATGTACAAAAAATTTCTCCCCGCGTATTCCCTGATTTTTTCCCGCTTTTTCAATAAATCGCTAGGCCCGTGTGCGCCGCACGCGTAGCGCCTAGCGAGTTTCCGAACAAGGTTTGTGTGTAACATTAATACATTTTCATGTTTAAAATCGTATAAACACACATAAATAGAATATATAAACTTAATATGATATAATTTTCATCAAAATTATGAATATAAGTTACATTTATCAAATTTTAAATTAAATAAATATATAAAATATTATTTTTTTAAAAAAAATAGATGGCTACCTAAACGGTTAAACAATCATTTAAATAGCCTAAACGGAATAAAATCCGATATCTAATTTTGTATACTTAATATGATATAATTTTCATCAAAATTATGAATATAAGTTATATTTATCAAATTTTAAATTAAATAAATATATAAAATATTATTTTTTAAAAAAATTAGACGGATACCTAAACGGTTAAACAATCATTTAAATACCCTAAACAGAATGAAATCCGATATCTAATTTCGTATACTGATTTAATATAAATCGGGAACGGATGAGTGTCGTCTAGCACTTAGACGGTTAGACGGACAACTTTTAGAACAAGGATTATATCTAACGGGGGCAAAACTATCAAATCATGAACATAACTGTAAACTAAGAATTTTAACTCACTGTTATATATTTATGTTTTCAATAGATTTTGTTACACGTGTTCGTAGATAGGATAAGCTAAATCCAAATTAAGTGTATTTTTGCTGGTCAAAATGCACGTTAAAGCTTCGTCATACAAAAGAAACCAAAAAGTAATTCATAGTCAATAAAAACAAACTAAATTAATATCTTTTCAAAATTTATTTCCATATAATCACTGTCTTTGGATGTATTATTATTATTATTTACCTTTTGCATTTATGATTTAGTTTTATATATTTATGATTTAACCAGAAAAGTTCATTGAAAGATATAAATTTGAAATCATGCATACCGCTTAGTCTCTATATAGTTAAATTCTCACACTCATCAACCACAACAATACTCAGAGCTGAACTAAAACATAAAAATAGTCGACCAAGAGAACATTCTTCCGGTCAATTAAAGTCGGAAAATGGCAAATCTACCAGATTCTCTGTACGAGGATTACAGTAGACACAAGTTAACTTTGCCCTCCACCACTGTAGTACCTTGTCCGGGCATGGACACAATTACCCAGTGGATCAGTGATCTTCATAGTGACATTCCATTAATCTCTGATTTTGCGCTCCACAACCTCGTCACTGTAAGTTCAAAGAAATTACTTTTCCACCTCTTACTCGCTATTTTGTTAGATGATTTTAGTTTATATGTCTATATGTTGTTTCTCTATCTAGTTGTGTTGATTCAGCATGCTTTCTGCTTTTTTTTTTTTTTTTAAATTGATGGACTGATTAGTGGCTGCATAGATTAACCAATTTATCCCAACATTATGCCTTTTTTTCTTTGTGATCATAAGCAATTTATCTCAACACGTGACGTTTCTTGTAGTCATCTTAGATTTGGTTGCTTGACATGTAATATTATTAATTGTGAGTCAAACTTGGGCCTCCAAGTAAGAATGAGCCTATAAGGAACATTCAGTTTCTCATATCCAATTAGTTTGTATTCATTTGAAGATTTATTGGCATTTTATTGCTGGAATGGCTTTCTTGAAAAAAATTTCTTTAGCTTTAGGAGACTTATATATCAAGTTCTTGTTCCTATCTTTTCTTGTATCCATCTGACTATTATCAGCAATACTGTCTATCTTTTCGCCCATGACAGCATAGGAACACATATGAGATCTTGCCGCTGCTGTTATGGAAATCTCCTTGTACCGTGACCATGATGTTGCAGGTGCAGTACCAAGTACTTTGGTTTCGTAGTTGATTAATACTGATATTTTCTAAGGTCTTGCTTTCTTTGTGATACATTTGAATCTCATTTAATCTATGCAGGAGATCGTGAAAATATACCCACACATCTCAACTCCAGTACACTCTCAGGACAGGAAGCCACTTCGAGCGTACAACATTTTGCTTTTGTTCCAGGTTTTGTTTGGCCTCAAACTTTTCTTTTTTCATTCAATATTTAAGAACCATTTCTTTGATAACAGCTTATAATTGGCTCTATAATGTTATCATCCTTTTTGCCTATTATAGTGCATAGCTCATCACCCGGTGACAAGAGGCTACTTTCTTAAGGGTATGTTCTTTCTCCTGTTGCAACTCACCATTTTCTATATTATGTTACATCGTTTTTGAAACTGCATATACTATGTTGGTTGTTGCAGCTGAGATGCCACATTATTTATTTCCATTGATGGACATTGATCATCTCACTGATAAGCCTCTCGAATGCCTAAGGCTTGGTGCATTGGGTGTCCTTGCTCATATGTTGAAGACGGTACCACCATACACATTCTAAAGCATTCTCTTATACAACATACATCTTTGATCTTAAATTACTTTGAACACCTCACTTCTCTTACAGCCTATAGACGTAGCTGCTGTTCGTTTCCTTATGGACAATGGTGCTTTACGTTATTGCACCAAAGCTATCGAGACTGGCTCCACAGAGTCAAAGACAGTAAGTTTCCTTGGCCCGCTTCTAACTATAAATTAAAGAAGAAAGTTAAGTGTTTCTAACTAATACTTCTTTCAGGTTTCTCTATTCATATTGAACAAGATTCTATCAACTGATGAAGGGCTTCAGTACTGCTGCGTCTTGGCTGATCGTTTTTTCATCATAGACGGTCTCCTTAAAAAGCTGCTTGTGTATCTTTCTTCCATGACCAACCCTTGTCCCAGCTTGTTCAACCTTGTTGCTGGTTGCTACGCCAAGCTCTCCATGAAGTCCAGGTTTTGTCCCTACACCTTCTGATCTTTTCAAGTTCTTAATCATGATCAAGATGCCAACAACAATTTTGTTTTCTTGTATATGCATTAGGGCTCGTGAGGGATTATTGCGTTTCCCTCCTGTGATGCTGCTCAACGGGACCTTCGCCAGTTTGCTTGCTGTAAGATTGAATATCTTTGTTGAGCCTTGTAGGACTTTGGTTAATGTAGTAATAGTCAAGATTCTGAGTGTTTTTGTCTGTTTTTTTTACGCAGGAGGATCCAGACGCTGTTAACTATCGTAAACAGCTAATTCGGAACATGGAAAGGAAAGCTATGAGTAGATGACAACATAGTTTTACTACAGAGTAATGCTAAGAAGACAGAAAAATTATGAAAATCTTTGTTGTTGTTTGGTTTAATCTCTTCTTCACATGACTCTTTTCTTTTATCATCGTTCAGCATTGTTCTTCTCTCATTTGGGATAACATTTGAACCTGTTTTTTTTATCTTCTTCCCCCTTTCAAGTATTTTTTATATTTTGATTGCTCTCCAAAAGGAGAAATGATTTGCTTGATTTGCAACTTGAAGATTAATAACTGCTCATATGATAATTATTGGTATCATTAATCAAATAAAAATTAGAAATAATATTACATTCATTAATCATAAACTAAAAGCTATAGTATTTCTTATGAAACCTGTTCTAATTGTTTTTCAATTAATTAATGAATTTTAAAAAAAATAATGAAGACGACGTTAACTCGTTTACACACACATATACATACAGTAACGCATCTGGTAATTAAACACCACCGACAAAACTCGAGTGAGATAAAGTCCAATCAGAGTCTCCGATCCAGTTCTTTCTCCACTGCAAGAGCTGAATCTCGAAACTTGAAGTCTTTGTAAGATCTACTCGTGTATATGGCGAAGCACACGGCGGCGTTGAAAGTGGGCCTGACTTTGCTGGCGCTGAGCATGATTGGTTACATACTTGGTCCACCTCTCTACTGGCACCTCACCGAGGCACTGCTTGCTTCCGCCTCTTCTTGCTCTCCTTGCGTCTGCGACTGCTCTTCCGTCCCTCTCCTCACCATCCCCAAAGGTTCAAACTTAAAACACACACACTCAAGTTTTGTTCTTTTTGTGTTGCCCTTGATTGGATCTTGCTAGATCGGTTGTAAAGTTTACTCCTTTACGATGAGACAAGGTTTATATATGGTTTTGTTAACATCTGGAAGTAGGGATCAAGTAGTAGTTTGGCTTGAGCTACCAGATCTCATGCTTTAGTTGTGCTGATCTACAAGTATTGAGCATTTGAGTGTCTCTTGAGATTTTTGCAAAGTGTTGTTTCTCAGATTTAATAGTTTGATGAGTAGACAATGATCAGTTTATGATCCCTAAGGCTATAGTTTGGATCACATGGCTTTCAAGTTTGCTGGTTATTGTTCTTGCTTTGACAAAATTAGTTTACTAAGTTTGAGTCTTTGAGATCTACTTGTGGTGTTGTTGGGCATCTGGTTTGCTTAGACTGCGATGCTATACTATGTTTAGCTGTGCAGGTTTTTGTATTTGTGTAAACAGACTAATTTACCAAGTTTGAATCTTTGAGGTCTGACTGGTTGTGTGTGGTTGAGCATCTGGTTTACTTGTTGTGACCGTCATGATTCAAATAGAAGTTTTATGTGTTTCGTTCTGTACACCCTATGTGGATTTATATGATTTGACATAAGGAATTCATGGAAAGCTGAGATATGTTGTTCACAATAGTTTGTGATCATTGCTTGGTTATATATTTACAGAGTTCTTAGTTTATCATGTCTACTTCCCATTCAATGGTACATAAACTAACGCTTTATCCTTTTTACCTTTTTATTTGTTTCTGCAGGACTCAGCAATGGATCTTTTGGAGGTGAGTCTCCAGTTTCTTTCTGTACATTCTTGTCTATGCTTTTAGTAAACGAGCTGGTTAAGAGTATATTTTTCCTTTGACGAGCAGATTGTGCAAAGCATGATCCAGAGGTGAACGAAGACACAGAGAAGAACTATGCTGAACTCTTAACAGAGGAACTGAAGCAACGTGAAGCAGCATCGATGGAGAAACACAAACGAGTGGACACTGGTCTGCTAGAGGCCAAGAAGATAACATCTTCTTACCAAAAAGAGGCGGATAAGTGCAACTCCGGTATGGAGACTTGTGAGGAAGCAAGAGAGAAGTCGGAGAAAGCACTTGTGGAACAGAAGAAGCTGACTTCTATGTGGGAACTGAGAGCTCGTCAAAAAGGATGGAAAGAGGGAGCCACCAAGTCTGTTAAATCCAAGGGCAGTGTTCAGGCTTCTTAGAGACACACCTAAGTTATTTTGTATCACACGAAAGAGAATTACTGGTTCATGTATCTGTGATTTTGATTTGTAATATTGTCTTGTAGTTTTCTGATGGAGATAAATCAATCAGATTGAATGAAACATTGTACGGAAACAACAATGTATTAATGGATTTTGAACAAATTTATTACAAATTAAGTCAGTGCATTGAACTACAACATAAAACTTAGTAGGCGTAGCAACATAAAACACTTGGCTTCTCTTCTTGGTGTAGCTTCTTTTGTCTTTCAAGCAAGGTTTATTGTTAGATCCTCCAAGTCTGGAGAGCCAATGAGGCTGAGATTGTGCTCGTTCGCCAAGTGCAGCAAGCAGATGAAGCACAGATGTGGTGAGATGTCTTTGGTTGTCCCAGCCGCTTTGCAATCATCTGGAAAGCTAGCCAATAGCTCTTTGAAAGATCTACTTTCAGGTGGTTCTTGCTGGTGTTCCTCATCCTGCCATAAACCAGATTATGTCAATTTCATCACAATTATGGGGAGTAAAAGACAATGAAAAAGGTGCATTAAACATGATAGTGTGAGGAAGATTAGATTGTATGTTGACATCACATGGCTGGTGCGAACTACAAATATGTTTCACCGAGATCATAAAGATAGCTTATCAGAGTAATTTCAGGATAACAGGAAAAGAAAGCAGAGACTATGTTTATCTTAGTTAACCTGAATTGGTGGTTGAGGAGATTCCTGAAGACACTCCCATAGAGTTTCCTTCAGCACTTGCACATCAACTTGTTTTGAAGCTTTATCATATTGGACCTCAATTTTGTTGACCTAAAGAACGAATTGTGCAGGCCAATTACAACAATGTTTCATTGCTAACCATAGATCAATACAGCCTTTTGAAACGATGTGTAACACAATAACCTTATGCAGATCAATATTCATACCTGGCGGGGCTGAGAGATTAATGAATTGGTAGTATCCTCTGCATCACTTTGATCATTTCCATTATCAAACGGGCCATCATCATAGACATTATCATTTCCCCAAGATTCCGCATGTTCATAGTCACCATACTGCTGCCTTGTTTCACCTGGAATATGCACTTAACAAAACAAGTGGAACCTAGATTAATTTTCAGAATCCTCAACAATTTTCGATGATAATTTTTAAATCCGTTTCTTTGTAAAGGCAATTTTATATTGGTAAAGACTGCAAAGACGCTGGCATGTGCCACATAAACCGCTAAGGAGACCACCAGTGATGTTTATCTAAAAGACTGGAACTTTTACCTGAGCATTTTCTTCTCCTCTTCCCGATGCACTGTTACCGTTAAGAAGAGTTAACTTCAATAGAGATGACACAATAGATAAAGAAGGGATAAACAAAACGAGAAAGTAGTGATCAGGTCAGTGTTTAGCAGCCATACCATCACATTCGGTAGTAGAAATAGCTTTACTAGATTCTCAGGTTGATAATGGCAATCCTCGGGAAGCTTTGTTTGACAAGGGGCTCTATTTGCTGGGAGAAGTAAAGACTTAGGATTTTTTGGAGGGGCAAATAGATCAGGAATTTCTTCCTCCAAAGCTTTAGTAAAATCCAGCTCAGGCTCTGCTTGCTTCTTTTTCCTGGTTTTCTTCGCTGGTGGAGAAGATCCATTTTCGGAAGCAGGGAGAACATCTGGACCTGTTAAAAATTCCAGAGAATGTAAAACCCTCAGAGAAACTAGATATCCAAGAGGACTTCTCGTAGAGCTTAAAACTGAAGATATAAGCGCATACCTTTTGTTTTCCGATATTTCCAGTGATCAGGACCTGCCCAAGAATTTTGTTTAGATGAAATACCCAATGACAAGAAGAGATAGTCATCAACATTCTCAAATCTTTCATCTGAATCGAGGTCTTGCAGTGAGGCTGGTTCAACTTCCTGCAATGTGAAAACGTTAGCATCAGCTTTTTTTTTTTTTGCGTTACCAAAGAAAAAATACAAGTGAACATAAGAAGGGTGATGGTAGGAACCTCGGGAAAATTTGAATATGCTGGTTCTGCATCATTGACGCCAAAGTTTTCCTCCGGAGCACCAGGCTGACCCTCATAATCAAAAGAGTCTCCAAAGTTATCGTATCCATCTTCATCATCGGCATAGCTAGCTTCATTACCATGTGATATATCAAATGACTCGGTCGTCTTCTGACCACAAGAAAACGTATCAGATGGTCTTTGATTTTCTTCATCAAATTGATTGATTATAGCCCGAAGAGATGGTACAATGTCATCCTTTTGCCGCATGTTAAGCACCATTTTCTCCACACATTCTACAAATTTAACCACAGCATTAGAGAATGGTTAGTGAAACAAAAACATGTAGAATGGTACAACGAGGCATATCAGCCAACAAAGCCAGACCTTTAGCAAAGGATAGATCAATTGTTTCGGACTTATCATTCTGATTTACAGAAGAAACAAGCTTTCCAGGGATTTCTTGTGAATCAAACAGAACTTGACACCCTCCGTAGACTCCTAAATTGTTTAGCAAGAGACCCCTTGCTCCACCTTCATCAAACTGTGCTGAAGTCTGATGATAAAGAGGATCCACGGCGAATGCCACTGTATGACATACAAAACGTTATCAAACAGAATTTACTTTTCAAAAAACACAAAGGGAGTTCCGTTAAGTTACTAAATTACCGTCGAACTTCTTCACGTTAAGGGCATCAAATGATGGCTCCAGTGTTGATAAAGGCGATATCTGCAAGTTGAAACTCATCAGTAAGTAGTGTCATCTACCATATCCAGAATTCAGATTTCTGTATGACCTACCTTTTTCTCTGACTGTTTCTTTTGGTTAGTTGCAGTTACTACAGAACCAGCAGCATCCTCGTTGTCTAGGTTCGTGAAGAAATATCAGAAAAACATATGATTAGAAGTTTACTTGCAGTACCTTCTATAAAAACTAAAGCTAAAGAAAATAAGAAATCAATGCATTGCATAGCCAATAATTGTAGTTCTTCAAAAACCCCTTTTGTAATCGATCTTCACTTAGGAGTCAAACAACAAAGAAACATAACCATCTGCATACCTCATTAATCACAAGACTAGTTTGGCTAACCATATAAACACAAAATAGGTGAATAAACACATCTCCATAAACTGACAAAGCTATATGTTTTTCGGGGCAGATTTAACCAACTGCTAAAGATAGGACAGTTTATTCTATGTAAGCTAGGGAACTAACCTCCGGTGTCATCTTGGCCAGCACGAGTAATACCACCCAAGACCTTGTATGCCTCTGAATGAACAGAGTCAACCCTCATTGAATAAATCTTAACACCAGCTTCAAGAGTGCAACTTGCCTGCCATGGACGAACACAAATTACTTCTTCACACATTTTTTCTTAATGGGTATTTTGGAATCGAAAGCTTTTACCTTTTGAAAATTGGTTTCAGCATTATTCTCATCTTCAACTTTAATGATCTCACAAAGATGGTCGATCAAATTCAACTCCCACGTATTCTTCTGGTTGATTTTCTGTTTAACACAAAAAACCCACATGACATTACTACTTCTCATCTTCTTATGATTATGGAGATAGAGAGAAGAAGGCTACTTACGTTTTCACTGGCTAATTTGATACAGTTCTGAAACAACTCCAGAATCTGCTGTTTGTCAAAGCACGGATCTGATTCCTTCTCAAGCTGAGGCCCACGGCCGAAAACGACAGATCTACGACGGCTAGCAGCGACTCTAGCAGCGCGAGCTTGTTCACGTTCAAGCCGGTCATTGTTGGATCCCAAGAAGAAGGGACTTGTTGGAGCCTGGTTCCGAGTCGTCGCCGTCGAAGTTGGCCTTTGCTTAGGGTTTGGAGTTAAGAGTTCCTCCATGGCTGAAGTCGTCGCTGAACCTAACGGAGCAATGTGTAGATCGAGAGAGTTCGAGTGATTTGGGGATTTGGGGATTAGGGATTTTGATTTTCCCTCCGCTTTGGTGTTTTGAAATTTCAGTGACACTCTTGAATGTGAGTGTGTATTACATATTGTAAGTGACGTGGCACATTCCACGTCATTATTTTCTCTACTTCCGTCATCAGGAGCCAAAATATCGTCACGAACAAATTTCAAATAATACTCGAGGTCCGGTTCTTTCTGAATGATTGATTCGGTTTAAGTACGGTTATGAGTTAACCGATTATATTCAAATGCTTCTAATGGCAAAAACAAATGACAGTTCATTACCGAGAACTTGGTCCGGTTCTTTCTGATCGATTGATACGGTTAAAGTATGGTTATGAGTTAACCGATATATCTATTCCAATCCAAAAACAAATGACAATTCATAACAGATAACCAAAACATACCCCAAAGATTGTTAATACATCTGCAGAAGTCAGCTTCAAAAATCCATGTCAAAACAGATTTTATATTTTAGTACACTCTCTTGAGATGAACTGTGATAAAGAGGAAATGTTTTCAAACAGTTTATAGTTGATTCTACCATTCTAGTTTCACTTTCACATGTAACCTCCAGAAGGTGGTGGCGGAGGTGGTGGGTAAGGCGCACTACCATTAGCCATAGGAGGTGGTGGAGGTGGCATTGAACCAGATGGAGGAGGAGGTGGCGGTTGAGATTGAGGCGGTGGTGGTGGTGGAGGCAGAAGGCCATTCGATTCAACAGTGGACTGAGGCTTGAATGGTTCTGGCTTGTTTGGTTTGAAGTACACCTGCAACTGTTTATCAACACAAGTTGTTTTGTCATTAGTTTCAATTAATCAAAACAAAAACCTTTACAACATGGGGTTATTATGATAAGAAGCACTTACAGTAAACATCTTCGAGTCTGGATCCCAGTGAGAGAAAAATTTCGGGGTTGATTTGTCTATCTCTGTGCTAGGAACCTGAAACATATTATAAACATGACCATCATAAGATATCAGGACACAATCTCCAGTAAGGTATGTTTCAGATACCAGAGCCATAATCACTTCCTGGATACAAATCTGTAATCAATTAAATCGAGAATTGTGGATTGAAAAGAAAGTCATACCTTGAATGCTATGGTTTCATATGGTTCAGCTGCAAACAGAAGGTACTGATATTTCTTGTCATAAGGTTGAACTTTCTGCACACAAAACAAAAAGGAAGAGAATCATTACTCAATATGGAACGCTTGTAAAGGTTTATTAGACACATAAATAAGGACTTGTAACACTTACCTGCTCGAATGAAGACATGACACGATGTTTAGGCTTTATGTTGTCCTCTATTTCAGGATATTCAATCTGTAAAAAAAATACAAAAAACATTAAGAATCCACTCTAGATAAGTCTCTTATGATGCAATGAAGTAGTTCAACAAAAACAATTTATATGCTTTACCTGAAACAGGAGAGATCTTTGCTGCAGTTCAGGGTCGTACTGCTTTGTAACCCGGTACCCTGGTCTACCAATTTTAACTGCAAGAAAATACACAAGATCAAGAATTAATCAACCAAACCTTTACAGAGCTGATAACTAAGCAATGGAGATATGATAAACAACACCTTTTAAAGCTTAAATTAAGCAAAACCTATGTACCCAAGAACTGTAACCATAACAAAGACAAACAAAGCCTTAATAAGATACATAACTTCTAACAGGTCACATACACAACTTCTCACAAAACCTATGTACCCAATAATGTAACCACAGTTAAGATAACACTCCCGCAATTAATAAGCCCCCAATAAGAGAAATATATAGCTTCAAGACCAATCAAATCCTCAAGATAAACAATTAGTTACCTGTTCTGCGGACTGAGACAGTGCGCTTGTGTGGCTGAGGCTGAGTAGGAGCTTCCTGGGCCTCACGAGCAGCTCTCTTAGCCAAGTTGGTCTGATGCCTCTTACCTTGAGTATGAGCCAAGTAGTTTCCTTCGTTGTTATGCAGCGTTAGACATAGTTTGCACTCATAGCTTCAACATCATCAAACACACCAAAACAATGTTAAATCCGTAAGATCACAAAAATAAATAAAAAACCCTAATTGAAGATTTGTTTTCAGGCCACACATATGCATACACCAAACAGGAAAATGAAACTTGATGAACTGCATGAATTAAAAATAGCACAATCAACCTCCAATAGTAGAATCTGCTATTAGAGTCTATATAGAAAACACGCATACCTTCCGAGATGATTTCGCATGAAATAGGGATCCTTGGCAATGTCTATTGTTTCGAGAGCAAGACGACGGAGACGCTCACGGCGATCTATCGCCTCGTTCTGAGCAGAGGCGGCGCCTCCACCTCCTGGCTTCGAACCCCATTCTCTATCCATAGCTTACTTCCTCTCTATCGCTCTTCCTCTCTTGCGATTTGCTGAGGAATACTCGATTTGGTAAGAATCGAGATTTTGGTTATATGAAAATGTAAGCCGGTTTATCAGGGACTCGAGTGTGGGTTGGGTTTCGGACCGGTTAAGGCCTACTATCTCGGCCCATAACTGCTCCATTGCAGGTTTAGATGTAAAATATTGTTTAGAACAACTCCATTGCAGGTTTCTTAAGAAGTATCCAATGATAAAAAGGAAATTTGAAATCGAGTCTCTATAAGTTATTTAATTAAAGACTAAACTAATATAATTTTAAAAATACCTTTTTAATTTAAAAATGCTCTTAGAATATTCCTAATTGTGAATTTTTAACTTCTAATATCTCAAAAATAAAAATAAAACAAGTAAATTTCAAATGTTGAGATAATAGAATTTTTAAATATCTCATGTGGATACTGTTGAACAGGTAACGTTTGAAATACTCAATTTTTGTTTAATTCATTATTTTAGTTTTGTGAGAAAGTATAAGTTGAGAGCTTTCTATTGGAACTAGTGTCTATAAGTATTGTTTGGGCCAGCTATATATGGTTTGTGGCTTTGTCTAATCATGGTGGGAGCAGTATAATGAGTTTTAGGCTGCTTACAATCCATTAGAAAGGGGCAAAACGTTTGTCTAGTTACCTCTATCTCTCATTTCAGTCACTCTTTCTACTCATAACCTCTTGTTGTTGTTTTTTTTTTTTAACAATCGCATATCCTCTTGTTTTGTGTATTTTTTTGGTCGAACTGGATCGTCGTGTCTCATTTTTAGCTTTAGTTTTCACTTATATTTGAGTCCAAAACCTAATTAGTAAACTGGTGAATATTACCACTAACTTTTGAAGATTTATGTTATATAACTTTTGTAAATGACAAGATTTTATGAAGTGGACCATCCATGTCCGCACATGAATAAATAATGCAACCAATACAACACCATATGCAAGTTTGTGCATCAATTAAATTCTCATAGTCGTCGCAACCATCTCTCTTCAAAAAGATTTTATCATCCTTCACTTTCCTTACGAGAAACACAAAACAATGACTCGGCTCCAACGTGTTTGCATCTTTGTTCTTCTCTTCACTCTCGGTTTTGTTTTCTCTAAAGCCCCAAGAACTCATGCTGCTGGAAGACAAAGCTTTTTCTCCGGACCTTCTAGAAGAGACGTAGGGTTCTTCCACTCTTATGCCACACATGTAATCGGTCGCGGAGAATTCAATCCGGAGAAGAGAAAGATTCCTACGGGGTCAAACCCTTTGCATAACAAGCGATAAAACAGGGTTTATTTCTCCCTCTCCTTGTTTCTATATTGGAGAATATATGTAATATATATCTATACATATACACACTCACTTAGATGATGTATACATACAACATACTCCCATATAACATGGTGTAGGAGTTTTTGAAATATTTATTTGAGTTTTGGGTATGCATAGTCTTGAATATTCAGATCAATGGCAATTGATCATATGGTGTTTATGTATGCAGCTATAAGTATAGTTTGTGTGTAATTGTATGCTCGCAAATATATGATTCCTTATATGATTAATAACATAGTAAGATGTTTTTTCTTTGTTTAATCTCATACCATACTTTCATTAGCATAGATATAATTAATATATAGTGCAGCAATAATATGTTTTGCAAGATGATTTTCCTTTTTTTTTTGTCGGCGGAAAGATAATTTTCTTTTACTATCTAATACATTTTTAAAGACTTACAACTCAATTTGAGAATAACAAATGTGTATCCAAAGGAAATGTCCTAGCGAGTTAGAGATTATTCTCTTCTCTACAGTCACACTTCCGTAACAATAAACTTTCAATAATTAGCCGATCATTAGTGTATAAACATATATATAAAGGGTGAGCAAAATACCAAAATGTAGTATTTGATGTTGATGCTTAATTATTATGGAAGCAAAAGAAAGATGATAATCATTTTATTAGTTGATGTTGAAAATAATTATGGTTTAATGATTCGCTTTGTGGTTGATGCTGAAAATAATTATGTAAGATTTACTACCCCAATCAACTCGCAGGAACTCGAGCGTTGTCTAACTATATATTTCTAGCTTAATTAGTTTGTGTTTTTAACTTTTAAGTTATAACGTTGAGATACGGATTTCTCATATAGATAAATTTATTTTAGTGTTCGTCGCGCATGCGCATTTGTTTATGGTGCAATAAAAAAAATCAACTTTAATCAACCAAATTATTATGGAGTTGAAAAAATGGAAAAGGGGTATAGTTGTTTTCTTGATACCAATTATAGCACAAGACATTCTAATCCCAAAAAGGGTAAATCGATATACGAATATTTACAAACAAAAAGTATATTGTTATGTTGTTTGACACTGCAAGGATCAATCATGTCTGAAAGAGGTGTTGTTATAAGAAAAAACATTAAACTGACCAGATTTTTAAAAAGAAGATTAAAACTAATATAAAAAGTAGAACACAACATAAGATTCCAATGCTCAGAAATATATAGATAGTTCAAAACAATATAAAAATTTTGAATCCTAATGATTTCGTTGTGGTTGATATTGAAAAATGATTATATAAATTTGACGATTACAAATAACTTACTGGAAGTCGAAATTAATCTATACTAATAAAAGGGACCTTTTGAGGCTCCAGAGAGCGTCCACATAAGCATTGAAACTCTCTTTCAAAAGAAGCCACGTGGCATAAAATATAGTTTTACATTTTCAACATACAAAATAAAAATGGAAAAACTACATTAAACATATGTAAGATTATCATTTTTCACTAAAAAAAGAAGACTTATCTCCATAATGTAACATTACCATTTTATAAAAAAAAACAAAAAACATTATATATAATTTTGAAAATAATAAATAATAACTAAACATACAACATAAAAATGGAAATACTACATTAAACATTATAGTTTTAGACAATATAAGAAAAAATAAATAATAGATAAATAATGTAAATATATAATATATGAATTATATATATATATATATTAAGGCAAATATATAATATATGAATTAATATAAAATAATAAGTAAATACACAATTTTTAAAATATAAAAATTTCATTAAGCATTAAATATCTATTTTAAAATATTAAATATATATATTAATTAAATATATACTATAACTAAATACACAATTTAAAAAATGGAAAAAGTACATTAAGATTTAAACATCTATCTTAATATGTACATTTATCTTAAAATATAAAATATAGATATTAAGTAAATAGAAATTATAAGAATTTGAAATACATAATATAAGGAAAAATAAATAATAATTAAATAATGTAAATATATAATACACAAATTATATATATATAATAATAAGTAAATACACAATTTAAAAAAAATGGAAAAGTACATGAAGCATTAAACATCTATCGTAAAATGTAAAATATAGATATTAAGTAAATATACAATATGAGTAAATAAATATTTTTAAAAAATGAAAAAATACATTAAGATTTATACATCTATCTTAAAATGTAAAATATTGATATTAAGTAAATAGAAAGTATAAGAAATAAAAATACACAATAAAAAAATAGAGAAAATTGCATTAAGATTTAAACATCTATCTTAAAATGTAAAATATAGATATTAAGTAGATAGAAAGTAGAAGAAATGAAAATACACAATATAAGAAAAAATAAATAATAAGTAAAGAAAAAGTAAAAATAAAAATATTATATTAAACATTAATATAAATTTTAAAATATAAATATATATATATACACGCAAATAATAGTAATAATTAAACACATATTTTTTAAAAATGGAAAAATTAGATTCAGATTTAAACATCTATCTTAAATGTGAAATATATATATTAAATAAATAAAAAGTATAAGGAATGAAAATACGCTAAATATATAAGAAAATCTAAAAATGGAAATACACAATATATGTATTAGATACGTTTTGATGTATCATTATTTTCTATTTTTAGAAAGCAATAAATTGTTAAATATAAATATCATCTAGATTTAGTATACGAACAAGACAATTCAAACATCACAAAAAAATTTCACATAAACATTACAATAATATAATTTTAATATAAAAAATACAATTCAAAATACATTATTCAAAAAAATAGTTATATACTTAACATTTGAAAATCAATAAAGTCTGCGCGTAGCGCGGATTAATCCCTAGTTTATTTGTGAAATTTGGGTTTGGTTCGATTTGGATCAAAATGTGATTTTTAACTTTGCTGGGCCTAAATCTTTTTAGCCTGTTTATTTAACTTTAGTGTGATTAGAAATTGTCTGTTGGTGTTTATGTGAAGCTGACATCGAAGGAGTTTCTAGAGCCCTGTGAATCAAATCTAATGACTGCGAAACTATGTCTTTAATTAGTGGATGTTCTTCCAAAATCCAAAGATAGCCTGATGTATACACAACACACATCAAAATCAGATTAGGGCACTGGTTCACAGTTCCAACTACTGTCGCAACCCTAATAACAAACCCCAAAATAGCTTTTGACAAAACTACCCTTTTCCTTTTTTCCTAAATCGAAAAAGGAAACTAAAAACTAAAAACTGAGAAAAGGAAAACAACAAGTTGCTTGGGTTCTAAGCAATAACGATTATTTCCTTTTTTACGGCTCACCACTGTCCCTATATATGTTTCACTTATACTCTCATCCTTTGCTTATTATCTTCTTCTCGTTTCTTATTCATCAAACCCTAAGCCACCTGAGAATCATCAACATACGAAGAAAGAAAAGAGAATGATGAAGGATTTGATATGTGATGCTATCAAGAGTAGTTACCATACACGCGACCCTGGTGGAGTCGATCGTTGCGTCGATCTGTTGATTCGCTTGAAGTCTCTGTCTCTCTCCGTCAAGGATATTCTTTACTTCTCCAAGTCGTTATTCAAACTAGAGAGTTTGAGAAGACATCGAAATCCTAGAATCCGGGAAGAAGCTCAACTTTTGATTACTTCCTTGTTGAAGACGCTTTACTCTCAAGGAACAGACATATCGGCCTGTCTTAACACAACTCGTCTGAAGAAGCCAAGGAAACAGGAAAGTACACGATTTTGCTTGGAGTTGAAGAGGAAAAAGGCAAAGCCCAATCCTTTGGTTTCAGACAAGAAACAAGATCACAAAACTCTCGCTCGGGAACCTGTGGTAAGAACTGAGACAAAGACCGTTGCTTGCAAGTCTGTTACCACGAAGCGGCCATGTGGATTAGTTAAAGATGCTGTCAAGATTTCCTCTGCTACTACCACGGCTCTTCCTCAGCAATCGAGACGTGACATCAAAGGAGACAAAAGTGGTAAGGTTACAACCAAAACCTTGCTTCCTCCTCCTAGGAGAGTCCCTGCTTGCAAGAACGTTCCGGCCAAAGACTCTAGAAACCTTAAAACAGAGGAGATGGTGGAGCTGTTCGAAGCAGCAAAGAAAGCAGCTGACGCGGCCAACGCTAAGGGTATTCTCTCGGGAAGAGCTGATGCGTCTCGGTGCGTTGAAGCTATCTCGTTACTCATGAAGATCAACGTCACTCCAAAGCCTAATGAGCCAAGGATGATGATGGAGAGGCTTCATGGTCTTACGAAGCACAAGGACCGTACGATATGCAATGCTGCATCTGACCTGATTCA